>PVJH01018238.1:0-45688 GCA_004026705.1 Nesogale talazaci | reverse complement strand
AATCATTTGAGCTGCTTGGTAGACACTACTATTGGTTTCTTCAGTTTCACGTTCATCTCTTTTTACTGATGCCACAAGGAAAGCACATTTTCAAGTCTCATTTGCAATTAGCTCCAGCCATGTTGCTGAGGTTTGCCTAATGAACATAACTAGAAGGAAACTTATTGCTTCCAGGTTTTGTATGGATGAAGCTGTTATTTCCTTCTTCTTGCTGTCTGGAAAAAATGGTCCTCCTGGGAAACTTCTGACAGCCACATATTGGAAATGGCCAAGTCTTCAATAACCCCGAGTCCTGAATGACTGAGTCACTTTTCACATTTGCCTAATGTACTTATCAGAGTATTTGAGTCAGTGGGATCTGTTTGTTTTTTTTAACCTTGATTTGCCTACCTTAATAGAAGCTGAAAGTGAGCATTTCAGTCAAAGACACTCTTACTTAGCAATAAAGCAAAGAAAGGTCTTCCTGCTGAGATAAGGGGAAATACTATTCAAGGAAATACTCAGGTCCATGCCCTCACAACACCCATTTTAACATTTTATCTAAAATCACATCCACAGAGATTCACTAGTTTAGATAAAAGCATGATACTTCTAGAAACCTTTTATTTTTAGAATTTTAAGTTTTGTTGACATATAACTCATATAACAAAAAGTTCCGTGGTTCAAACATACTTAAAGCAGTTGTGCTAGCATTACCAAAGTCAATTTTAGAACATTTTTTTTATTTCTTGTATTTTTTGTTGTTAGTCTCTCATTTCTCTCCAGCTTCCCCTTCCATGCCCTTAGGTGATTATTAATCCAGTCACTGACTTTGTAGATTTACCTGGATTTCATAAACAGAAAAGTATTCAAGTCAAAATCAAAGGGAGTGGGGGAAGCCTCTGATGAAATAAAACACAAATCTCAACTAGAAATAGAAAATAATAAAAACTAGAACAAATTAAAGATGGATCAAAAGAGAGAACAACTGATAAGGTGTTACACTTTAGCCTAACTACATCTGCCATAATTGACTTCACACCACTCTCTGAAAATGAGTGTCTATTATGTCCAGAGGGGATCCACCGGGGACTTAATCCATGTCAGGACCCTGCAAATGGACTTGGGGGTTATATTGTCATCCATAACCTTCTACAAACCAGGTGTTCTGAATTTACACTCTAATATCCTTTCTTCCTTCGGATTTGGATTTCATTATTTACAATCACTGGTATGCGTCTTCCATGTGGATTTAGCTGTCAACTTATCTAGGTGGTTACTTGTTTGAAAACCAGCCTTAAACACCCCAGAGGCTATTCTTTCTGGTAGTCAGACACCATCTGGTCTTTTAACCACTGTGTTAGTTTGGGTAGACTAGAGAAACAAATCCAGGGAGAATTATATGGGCATAGATAAGAGTTTCATATAAAGAGTGATGATTGTACATTAAGGAAATATCCCAACCCAGTCCAGATCGAATCCACAAGCCCCATGATTCCAGCCTGTAAATGTCTCTTCAGACTCATGTAACATATGCAATGACACTGAGTGCCGGAAGATCACAGGCCAGTGGGTGGAAAGTCTTGTGGATCTAGTGGTGGTAGCAGCATCTGGTGTGAGTCTCCACGTGGATCCTCCAACTCGGAGGCTCTGGCTGCCATCAGCCTAGCTCCATGGGGCTTGTCAACAGCCATCTCTTGCAGGAAGTCAGCGTGTGTCCCACCTCCAATGAGCTGTTTATCTCCTTAGCACCTCCAAACGACGTCATCAAGCTGCAACCTGATTGGGTGGCTAAACTCTACCCCTTCTCTCATAAGTCTCAAATTGACAACAGATTACATAACTACCACAGCCACACTGTGCTATAGCACCCATGCATTTAGTGAGCACTTCACAAGGGCAAGTACTGAGTAGGACCATGGCATAAGAAATAATCTCTCAGATTAGAGCAACAATTCAGTGCAAGCTCACAAGTCACTTACACATCTAAGTCCTGATTCACTTTAGAGACAGCATTATCATTTTACTGGAGAATATTATGCCTCTCCATGGAGCATATGGTAATTCTATTGATAGTGTCATTAATGTAGCCAGTGGTTTAGAAAGTAAAACACTGTTGAGAAGAGGAAAGTATATCGTTATAGTACAGTACAACTTATTTTTAGATCAAATTACATGGATTGATGACTTGTACAGATTAAAAACTTAAGTGACTGAATGCCTTTTATATCAGCAATGAGGGTTGGAGATACAGCAAAGCTTTCAATAATACTCACAAAGGCAGAATTATGTCTGCTGGACTAATACATGTCATAAAAAGCAGAGAGAGCATAAAAATAGTTAAAATATAGTAATACTAAGCCCCATTCATGGAGCATCTTCAAGAACTGAACCAAAGCCCAACAACGAATAAAACTATAACTTTGGGAAAGCGGATATCTGCTTCTTTTCACTCTAAATCAGTGCTTCTCAACCTTTCTAAGGCTGTGACCCTTTAATACAGTTGCTCATGATGTGCTGACTCCTCACCCATAAAATTATTTTCGTTATTATTTCCTAACTAGAATGCTCCTTAGAAGCAAGGCTGATGAGAGTTTGTTTTACATATTTGAGACATGTTGTCAAGAGAGACAAGTCACTGCAAAAGGACACCATGCTTGGTAAAGTAAAGTAAAACTAGACCTTCCCCTACATGGACTGAGACAGTGGTTGCGTCAATGGGAGCAGACATGGGAACGTTTAGGAGTATAGCAGAAGACCAGGTGGTGTTTTGTTCTGCTGGACACAGGGTTGCCATGAGTCAGACCTGATGGGCCAGTACCTCACAATATTATTAAAACATATAGCTGCCTATGAAAGAATCAGTTTATGCTTAAAATATTAAAGACAATTTCTTTATTTTTGAAAAGATTTAAAATTGTACCCAGAGTTTGATACTTCTACAAAACATCAATGTGTTCTAGCACAGCAAATATTGGAGTCCATTTTTTTCTTGTAATACCTACCTTTACTGAACACTGTGAAAGTTTCACTCTCACTAAAGCAAACTGCTGAAGTGGCCAACACCTTCAAGGATTAGAGCACTCCTTCTCAATTGGAGATACATGGATGTCATTAATGCTGCTGCATAATATTTTTATTGCTACCATAATACACTGCAACACACTTGGTGATTAAAACAGCACATATTTCCTTTCTTAATGCCTCTGTGGGTTAGAAGTTCAAGACTGGGTTTGCTAGATAAAATCAAGGCATTGGCACACATTGTTGCTTTCTGGAAACTCCAGGGGAGAAACGGCTTCCTTGATAATTCAGGTTGTTGGCAAACTCCCATGAAGTCCTAATTTCTTTGCTGGCTACCTTTTGGAATATTCCTTAACTCCTTCAGGTCTCTTTCTAGCCTGTGCCTATCGATCCAGCACTGAATTGCTCTTATATTTATCTTCTCCCTTCTTCTTTACTAAAACACTGTGATTTGATGGGATCCACCCAGGTAATTCACTATCATTTTCCCTTCTCAAGATTTATAACATTAATTGCATCTGCTAAATGCTTTCTGCCATGTAAGCTAGCATATTCACAGATTCTAACAGTGGTGACTTCCTTGGCTGTTAGCTAAAAGGTTCAAATCCACCCAGTGCCTCCAAATTTAAGAGATCTGGCAATTAGCTTCGATAAGATTATAACCCAGAAAATCTTGTAATGATGTTTTGCTGTGCCTCATGCAGTCCCTGTGAGTTGAAATTAACTCTGCGGCAGCCATCATCCACACAACAAGGTTGTCACTCTGAATCAACTATTGGCAATTATAGTCCCAGATTTCACTATTTTGTATCACATGTGCAGTTGGCTTCCATTCATGCTGACTCTAAGACCATTTTCAGAGGTCAAAGTGAAAGGCTTCTCAGAGACATCCTGAAGCTTTACGCCCCCAACACCTCTGCCTGTCACATTCATCATCTTCTTGTGTCAAAAAGAATGGTCATTTAAATTTGCATAAATCAGAATCAAACTCAAACTCCGTCTGATATCAAGAACAAATTTTTCTCTGTATTTAGTGAGCAGGAAATTTCGTTAGTCTCTTCATGTTGATTGTTTCTATTTGAACATTTTAATTAGAAAGTTTGTAAAGCAGGAGATCGAGGGTGTACCACGTTGTGAGAATGCTGCAGTGTTTTTCTCTGGTGCAGATCCTCTTGACGACCCCCAACTTGGCCCTGACTGCAAACTGTTCTGCTTCCCATTGATGCTGTTTCTTCCAAGTGCAGGAAAACCTCATTTTTCATTTCTTACCACGGCACTCACAGCAAGTGGGCAGGACCAGCAGAAACAGACCCAGCGTGCACGAGGGCCAGACAGTGAGTCAACATGAAAGGCAGAAATGATAAGGGAAGAGGGATCCATGCCAGAGCAGGGAATTGGGGAAGGAAAGGGCTGAACTTCCTGCCCTGACCGCATGGGAGATGAAAGATTGGTCTGAGGGGGATAAGGAAGAAATACTAATGTCCGAGACAGCCACTCAGAAAGACCAAGGTCATTTCAGGTTTCCATGGGGTAAAGGATCTTAGATATTTACTCTCTGTTGCTTGTTCACAAAGGTCCTGTTTTGCCTCAAAGAAATTTTTTTCACCATAAAGGGAGTCCTCGGTCTTCCCCAGGCTGACCTTTGTCATCAGGGAAATTCCCTTAGACTCGATGTGTCTACCAAGACGTACTAGGATGGTGCTGTAAAAGAGCCCTGATTAGGGAGCTCTTGTGGACTTAAATGCCTTCTCCCTGCAGAAGAGTCTCCCTTTTCACCCTTACTCATTGATCCTGGTAGTTCAGTCACCTGGGTTCCCTTCTCTTGGGACCTAAGTTCCAACATGCAAACGATCCTCAAGAAATCATGGAACATTTTCCAGAATCTCAACTAGAAGGGAATTCAAGTCTGTGCAGCCTCAGTTTACTGAAGAAGGAACAGAGGAGCTCTAAGTATCTTTATCTACTATGTGTTTTCACCAGTGAGGAGCTTAGCTCAAGGAATCCTTAAAAAAGATTAAAAGCAAAGTTACGGTCCATGAGGGTGCCAACCACTGTCAACAAGCAAACAAACACCAAAACACCTTTTAGATAGCACAAATGCCTGTGCAGGGGGAAATTATGGCAGGAGAGTATTCAGCAAGGAGCTGGTGAGTTCTATCTTATTCACGTTGAGGCTTTGATGACTTGTATTGATAATGGTTTTCAACTTTGAGACAGATGCCTCGAAACTTTGTTCTGCATTTAATTCTATTGAAAATGTGTAGGTCCATAGAAGTAGAATTCCCAGAGTTAGCAATTTGAATTCCCATAGTTAGCAACTTGATGCACCTTCAGCTGCCTCTGCCGATTACTACAAGAGTTGGTCCTGTTCAACTACTTCAAAGCTTCCGCTTTGTGACTCACACCTCCCTCTCCTCACTGTCAAAAGTCAATGTCAACTCATAAGGACCCTATAGGATTGGGTAAAATTGCCCCTGTGGGTTTCAGAGACTGTAAACTGTTTACAGGAGTAGAGTCTCATCTTTGGAGAGTTGCTGGAGGCTATGAGCCGCTGACCTAGTGATTAGCAGCCCAACGCAAGACTACTATGAGCTCCTTTAAGGATTTTCTTTTGGCATGCTTTTTTCCAAACAAATCAGCAGCCATCACAGAGATTTCCGTGGCCCATGGCAGCCCTGTGGATGTCAGAGTAGATCTGTGTTGTTGTTGTTGTTCTTCTTCTTCATACAAAAATCATTTTACTGTGAGCTCTTACAGCTCTTAGAATGATCCATACCTCAATTGTATTACACATATTTGTGCATACATTGCTATCATCATTTTCAAAACATTTTAATTCTGCTTGAGTTCTTGGTATTAGTTCCTTTTTTTGTCCCTCCCCCATCCTCCCACCCTCATGGACCCGTGATAAATTATAAACTATTATTTTCATGTCTTACCATCTTCTGTCTCTCTTCATCCATGTTTCTATTATTCTCCCTCACAACCCTCCCCCCTTGCTGAGGGGACATTACACATCAATCATTGTAGTCAGTTTCTGTTTCTTCCCTTTCTCCCCTCACTTTTCCCCTACCCTCATGGTCTTGTTATTGCCATTACTATTCCTGAGAAGTTTATCTGTCCTGGATTTTGTGTGTTGACAGCTCTTATTTACCAGTGTACATGCTCCACTGGGCTAGCTGAATCTGTGAGGTCGAACTTGAGTCATGATGGGGGTGAGGAGAGAATTAAAGGACTAGAGGAATGTTTTGTGTTCTGTCTGTGTTATGCTACACGCTGGAAGAGTTTTTCCTTCCTTGTTGCCCTTCTGTTAAGAAATGCCCAATTGTCTGCCGATGGACTTTGAGTATCCTCCCTGACTCCCATCATTTACATGAATATGTATGTTTGGGATCTTCTGATACCTGATTCTGTCAACATGATGACACAGGCCGGTGTGTTTCTTCCATGTGGGCTTTGTTAGCCTCCACATAGCATAGCCATGTGGGCTATGCTAGGTAGCCTCTTGTTTATCTTCAAGCCTTTAAGACACTAGATGTGCTAACTTTTTATAGCCAGGCACCATCAACTTTCTTCACCACTGTTGCTTATATTTTTACTTTAGCAACAATTTTGGGAAGGTGAATGTCACAGAATGACAGTTTATTAGAACAAAGTGTTCTTGTGTTGAGGAAGTACTTGAGTAGAAACCCAATCCCCATCTGCTACCTTGATACTTAAAGTATATGTACATAAGCCTATATTCCTATTAAATTATGCATTTGCATATTGCATGCCTATATTTGTACCTCTATAAATGTTTTTTACCACCTAGTTCTTTCCTCTATTTCTTTTTACTTTCCTCTTGTTTCATGATCATGTTTGACATTCATTCGACTCTTAATACTTTTCTCAGCTACATTGCACTTGATCAAGCTCCACCAGGTGTTCTGCACACTCATTGACATTGATTTTAGATCCCATATTATTCCCTTATCCCTGGGTTTCTTGTCAATTCCCTTCCCTTTCTCCTACCTCTTTCCTCTACCGTGCCCCCTGGAGCCATTGGCCCCATTACTTTCTCCTCAGAAGTGACTATCCTGCCTGTCTTATATGGACATGAAAAAAAAAATTAAGTCCATAAGTAGTTCCAGGTCTGTCTGGTGAGCCTTCTATTTGTTTTCCAATTAAATCTGGTGAAGTTCCACACCCTGCTCACAGATTCCGAAGTCTATTATCAGGATTCCTCAGGGACTTCATTGCTTTGCTCCCCTTGATACTCTGTTGCACTCCTGTCATTTTTACTCCAATGAGGGGTGGGGGTCAGACCAAGCACAATACTCTGATTGATGGCACTCTCTCTCCTGTGCTATCCCCCTTGGCACTGTGGGTCAGTGAGAGGGTGTCATGCCTTGTGGGGGGACCAAGCATGGCCCTCTCTGTGCATTGGCTGCTTCAAGCAGGATTGTCATCCTTGGCACTTAATGGACAGCTTTCGGTTCTCTCTCCCTCCCTCCCTCTAATCCCTCTCTCCCTCACTCCCTCCTCCTCACCTCCTCCTAGTTTGCTATCTGTTTGGTCTGGCAGACCCACCACTCTCCACAGGCTGTTATCTTCAGTGCTATCCTCTCTATTGCAATCTTATGGGGGGAGTTCTGCATGCCTGAGGCTGGGGTTAACCTGTAGACCTCTCTGTTGGTTTGCTGCTTCATGCCAGTATGTTTCCCTTCAGACTTGGCACCACAGGTTGAAGTCTAGTCCCTTTGTCACTTTCCTCTGTAGAAATGATACCCGCCTATTGATCTGACCCGTGAATCAGTCAACGTGGGTTCCTGAAAGGGGGACTGGGAATGGAGAGGGCAAGAGATGCGAGAAATGGAGACAAGACAGGATTCTGATCAAGTCTTGTTTATTGAGCCAAAAGGCAAGGTTAATATAGGATAGCTGAGGAAGGGGGAGGTACATATATGGAAATGAGGGACAAAAGTGAATAACCAATCATATGCATATAATATGGCCGGAACAAATGGCGGGAAGCAGTTCTCAAACAGGTCCATATGCTAATTAGGTGAACTTCCTAGCGCATAGAAACAGCATTGCTAATATTCTACCAATGATCATAAAGGCCACATATGAAATAGACCAATAGGCATAAAGGTCACACAAACCATAAACTATCAAAAAAATACAAAGTCGGGAAGTAAATGATATACATATTAAACTTAAAGATAAACTAGGTTATAAACAGGGACCGGCCGTAAAGGTCAATAATGGCGTCAATGGGGATGGGAACAGCATTTGGCTTCCCACAGCCCACGTGTAGACTAGTGCCCTGTTTACCAACTACTCACATCCTCACCCCCCACCCCCCGACCCTTTTCTCCCTCCTCTTCAGTTGGCTGCCATCTGCACCCCTGGGTTGAAGCCTCCGACCCTTCCGTGTGCTTCAGGGGTTCATCACAGCTTTCAGTGTTGTGTAGTATACCATTGTATGTAATAGCAGAGCTTTTTAATCCATTCATCAGTTGATGGAAATTTAGGCTGTTTCCAATTCTTTGCCATTGTCAACTGTGCTGCAATGAATATTGGAGCACAGATGTGTGGTCATGACTCGTTTCTTACTACTTCTGCGTATATACCCAGTTGGAGGATTATTGGGTAGTATGGTAGTTCAAGTTCTATTTGTTTTAAGTATCCCATGTCAATTTCCATATGGCTGCGCATACCAGCAGAACTGCCAGCAAAAGAGGAGAGTTCCAATCTCACTACACCCCCTCCAACACTTGTTACTTTCTGATTTTTTGAATTGAACTATCTTTGTGGGTTTTAGCTGGTATTTCAAGTTGTTTCAATTTGCACTTCTCTTATGGCTACTGATAAGGAACACTTCCTCATGTGTTTGTGGGCCAGTTTTCCAAGGACCTATCAGAATCTGAAGTAATAGGTCAGTCTCTGGGAGCACCTCTGGCTGGGTTCCAACTTTCTGGTTACTAGTTGAACATTTAACTGATGTGCCTCCTCCTCCAAACCAAAAATCAGACCCACTTCCATGGAGTTGATGGCAACGTACAGAAACCCTAAACTGCCCCCACAGAATTGCTCTGTAGCATTTCCAACACCTTAAATCTCTGCAGGAACAGAAAGCCTCATCTTTCTCCCATGGTTTGAGATTGGAGCTTTCTCCCGTGTTGTTAGTAACAGTGCTTAGCCCACTGAGCCACCAGAGCTTCCTAGCCCTCCATTCTCCATTCTAAGCAGTGTCCAAGTATTTCTATGACTTCATGGTCATATAACAACTCAGTTCTAAGTTGAAACCAGAACTTTTTCTTAATTGTTCTCACCTTTTGAAGTCTGAAGTTCAACAAAATCCAATAGTTGTTGGAAACCATTATCACATATAGTTTGAACTTTTACTTTTATTATTATCAAAATCCAAGACATACCTTCATATCAATAATAGAAGAAGACTTATTAACAACCTGTGATAAGCAAATGGCATATATTTGTTTGCTGAGAACAAAGAAGACATAAAATATTTACTGTATTTGTCAGACCCTAAGACGCACTTTTTCCCTCAAAGGTGGGGAAGAGGGAAATGAGGGTGTGTCTTGTGGTCTGAAGGTATAGTGCCTCATAATATTTATGATTCCATGGACCTGCTGACTGTCTACTGCTGTTTGCATTGCTGTGGATTGCTGTGTGTTCGGGGGAAGTCCTGCCTCCTGGAATCTCAATGTCAGTCAGATCACATGATTGGTATAGCACATGCCTCCCCTCATTTGTTAATGAAAGTGATGATGGTTCTTAACACCACTGCTGAGTTTTCATTGTTAAATATTACCGTATTTTGCTAAATATTTTAGTAGACTGATACTATTTGGTTCAGAATATTTTTTCTTGTTTTCCTGCTTGAAAAACTGGGTTTGTCTTATGGTCCAAAAAATGTGGTACTGATCAATATCAAAGATATGACTTGGAGTATGGATTACACCTTAATGTTAAAAAAAAAACCTCACAGCTCAATAAAAGACCAATAAGCAACAATGCGATAAATGGAGAAGAGAAATTAGTTGTCAAGAATTTAATTTTATTTGAATACACTGTCACTACCCATGAGAACAGATGTGAAGAAATAAAATAGCACATCACTTGCATGTGATAGCAATGAGGTTGGCATTGAGCAAACCTGCTTCACCCAACTTTTTAAAAATCATTTTATTGGGGGGCTCATACAACGAATCATAATCCATAATATATCCATTGTATGTTAAGCACATTTGTACATTTGTTGCCATCATCAATCTCAAAACATTTGCTTTCTCCTTGAGTCCTTGGTATCATATCCTCATTTCCCCCCTCCCTCTCCATTCTCCCCTCCCTCGTGTGTCCTGGATAATTTATAAATTGTTGCTATTTTATCAGCTCTTACACTGTCCAACATCTCCCTTCACCCATTTTTCTGTTGTCCATCTACCATGGAGGAGGTTATATGTAGATCCTTATAATCTGTTTCCCCTTTCTACCCCATCTTCCCTCCACCCTCCTGGTATCACCACTCTCGCCACTGGTTCTGAAAGGATCATCTTTCCTGGATTCAGTGGCACACAACTTCTTTTAAGTGCTAAAGAGCAATGATTTCACATTAAAAATCAAGATGTGTCTGACCCTCGGCATGGTATTTTCAATCACCTCAGATGCATGTAAAAGCTAGAAATAGGTAAGCAAAAACTAACTAGAATTGCTGCCTTTGAATTATGGTGTTGGTGAAAAATGTTAAATATATTATGCACTGCTACAAGTCTGAGCTGACAAAAATACAGGCAGAATGCTCCTTAGATGTGGGGAAGGAAAGACTTCATTGCACGAGCTTTGGATAAAGATCAGGGGAGATCAGTCTCTGGAGAAGCACATCACGCTTAGCAAAGCATAGGGTCAGTCATAAAAAGGGTCAGTGGCCAAAAGATGGACTCAAACACAGGAACATTTGTGGATTGGACAATGTCTAATTCTGCTGTACATAGGGTCTTAATGAATTGGATGGTACCTGACAACAGAAAAGATAAATGTTGACCAACAGGCATGCCAGAATTCCCATTTGCCCTAATTATTTAATACTGCACAAGGAATTCTTGTATTTGTTGTATTTCTGCCACAGTGTATTTCATCACAGTGAATATTATTGATAATCTCTAGCATACAAGTAGCAGTGGATGATCATTTGGGCACAGAAGTCGAATAGTCCTGGATTTGCTTGTCTACTCTGCTCTCTTAGATCAAGTTTAGTATATCCTTTCATTGAACATCAACTTTCTTACTTGTAAAATAAATATAATGTTGTCTGTGAGGGTAAAACACACTTCAAAGCCTGGTGACACAATGGTTTATGTGTCAGGCCACTAATACTTTGATCAATGTTTCAAGCCTGAGGATATCTGAGGATATTTACAATCTCAGAAATCCTAGCAGAGGTAGGCAGCCTTTTATCTGCCAAGGACCACTGGAATATTTATAACATCACTCATAGTCTATATTAGTCACACATTTAATAAATGCACCCTAGTGTGTTGGCTGGAACTCCCTCTCTTATGAGGTGTGTGATGTTATAGGGTATCAATGATTTCTTGAGGCCTCAGGTGGCCTTCAACCCACATGTTCCCCATCTCTGCTGGAGTAGTTCTACTCTGTCCTATTCGATCTCTGCGAGTTGAAACTGACTAAAAGGCAGTGAATATGAAGCACTTTGCATAGGACTTATCCCAAAGTATAGTCCAAATGTAATTATATATTTTTGTCTTTTTTCTTAGCTAAATCATCAACTTTTAGTCAGTGAGCCCCATGTCCTTTACCTTATAGGAGGATGTCTAAAAAATTATTTAAATCCCACTTCTTACTTCCTTTGGAACAAATAGACAGAAAAATCAGAAGGATTAGCACAGTTATCCTCACCCAGCCCTATATGGAGTGTAACCAAACTATTAAGCCAAATAATTTCTCTTGTATAATTTGGAACTAACTGTGCTGTGGAAGGTCATGAATATGAGGTTTGCAGGAACCCAGTGGATCCAGTGTGGAACTGGAATTCAATCATAAATCAACAAAGGTTCCAAGGAAAATCACTGGGAGTGAGACATGCAGTACTCCCTAAGGGGCAGACTTTTCTGAGCAGAGCAATTCCCTGGCCCTGGCCTCGTCTCAGGACAGCCCCACCTCTATAAATGCACATTCAAGAGCTCCAAATACAGTGTGGTTTCATAACCCACAACTGTGCATGAGCCTTGGGTGGGGACAGGGAACTTCCTGGCAGGCTTTTGGACTTCAACAAGCAAACACCTATAACCCCCTTTGAGGGCATAGAGAACTCTTCTCAACAAGGAAGGAGCTCGCCTCCACCCATTTTGATGAATTGTATTGAAGCAATCTCCTGACACATGGAGCTGGCACTGGTTCTGAAATGTCTCTGCAGCATGTTTCACTATGAGAAAGGATGTAAGAGTTAGATATGTTTCCAGCACTTACATCCACTGCCCTCTTTTGAATGTGTCTCTTGTTGAATTGTCTGATGAACAAGAGGGCCATCTCAATGAAGGGGTCTATTTTAAAAAGAATCCAGTTCTCCCCTGGGAGAGAAGCTGCCAATTCTTTCTGGCATTGTGATGTTTGCCCACCCCAAAACCTCTTTTCACAGAATCATCATTCTAATGATGTGTCTCAAACTCCTGTGTCGGCAAACAGCATAGAAGGCAAATGGCTAGCAGTTGACTCTATAATTTCCTTTAAACAAAAATGCCAACTTTGCTCATTGATTTGTTATTCTGCCTAACCAAAAGGCAGCCTGTCCCCAGAGTATAGGCAGTCCCAGATTTCAATCTATCTCAGGGAAATTCTTAGTTGTCCCTCACTTTGAGATGCTGGCACTTGCTCCTATTCTACATCAACACTCTGTGTCCCAGTCACCTTCTCTGGCAGCTTTTAAAATACTGAAAATGCGGCAAGACCTTTTGTGCTCTGTGATAGGCAGGTTTATTGTGCCAACATAATCAATAGGAACATGTAGGATAAATAAGATCACAATTTGATTGGAGAGCAAAGGGATAAATGACTTGGAAAGGCCCACCCCCTCTCTCTTGCTCTTTGATGATTGGCTTTAGCTAGTTCTCTGCATCAACTTATGAGCTACAGTACCTGTGAGAGAGCCAAACTGTATATCATGTCAATAGAGCTTGAGGTTCCTTCGAAACCTGCTGTACCACACTGCTGATGTATATATCACTTGAGCTTGAAGCTAGCAGATCCTGTCATCTTTCCTTGGTCGAGTTGGATATTCCAACCAGGACTGCCCTGCGAAGCTTCTGAACTGCTGATTATTGGTGACATGCCCTGTTGTTTGCTGCCTATAGCCAGACTACCTGCTTTGATCTAGGGAAGACTCAGTTGTCTGTCTATTTAACCTTGGACCCAGCAGCCCTCCTGAGTTGAAGGACTTCCAGTACATTAACTGTTGCATCGAAGTGAGTTTAACTGAGCCCTCTGTATTGCTATGTGGACTAATTAACTGCATAGCCCTTCATGTTGTACATATCTATTCATATACATATGATGGTGCATCTATATATCCACTGGCATGACATCTCATATATGTGTGTATATAAATATATATATATATAGAGAGAGAGAGAGAGAGAGAGAATCATAAGTATCATGGTTTTGTTTTGCTAGAGACCTAACACAGGCACTAAAGACTACATAAGAGCCAGATGCACCTGTGCCAACTTACCTACACATTCTGCACTTAAGTACACATTTACGAAATGATCTTGCTTATAATCCAGGTATTGTATACACGTGTAGCTCCTTGTCAAAATCAGACTCCTTGTACAATTTTGATCATGTACTGACCCACCAAAGTACTGGGCTGGGCCTGTAGGCTTGACCATCCTTTGGCCAATGTCAGTTTTGCATGTACTTTCTTCTCACTCTTATATTTAGTCATATATTGTTTTCATAATGTCTCAATACTCCCCCCCCCCAAAAAAAGAATTTAGTTCCCATAACACTTCAATAGTGTGAGAGAGCTTTACTTGGCGGCTTTGGGCTTACAAGAACGTTGGTGAACAATCAGTCTGTCTGGCAGGAAGGTACGCCTGCAAATACCACAAGGAACCAACTGGCTCTGGGCACTTGTCCAAGCAGCTTCGTTTAAAGCATCAAGATCATAGAAACCTTTGCCTGAAAAGTTAAAAAGAAAAAGAAAGGAGAAGAAAAAGGTAAAAAGGATCAGTTTTCACTCTAGAGAACTGTGTTCTAGTTTTTATGGAAAATATTTTCAGGAAATACCTGCTGACTGAGACTTTCAAACAATTCTATCATGTTAAAAGAAAAAAAGAAAGTGGTGCACACTCTTTTTAGGGGGTGAGTGAAATTAGCTATGAACCAGAGACTTTCCACTCCTTGGACTTTAAAAAGGGGGAACTGTTTTCTGTGTTATGATATGCATTCTTCACTAATTATTAACATCTTTGCTTACACATTATCTTGCAAATATAACTTTTGGCCTTCATTCAGTTGACTCTAAATATAAACTTACAAAAGGGGAAAGAACATGTATTTGTATTTTTCTCTTCTGTTATTCTTCATTGGAATGTTTTTGGAGGCCAAAACTGACAGCTGAGAGTGAATTTAAGATGAATTGTATCCTAAAAATTTATCAACTCTTTATGGGTATGGGCTATGGTCATAAACGCAGAGATTCTTTATGTAATTAAATTGAAGAATGCAAACAGGATAGTTAATCTGATGAAAAGAAATGTCCTTAAGAAAACAACAAAGAGAGCTGAGAGATTTATAATCTGCATTGGCAGAGCACAGGAAAAATGCATATGGCTTTATTTTAGAGAAACAGTGTGGGATTTAACTTTAATAAACTTTATGTAAGTTGAATGACTCTAGTACATTAAATTGACTTTGTCTTGGAATTACCCAAAATAGGCCCCCCCAAACATAACCAGGCACTCACAAATATATGTCTTAGTTTCCATCACTGGAACAGCATATACTTCTTCATTAAAATCCAGGCTATTCTCATATGATTTCTATCTAGTGGTTGACATGACCATAGCAAGCTTTAGATTACTTGACATGCCTGATCTTAATGATCTTTTTGTTACATGAAAAACTAAACCCCAGAACAAACTAATAGTTCTCCATTTGATAAAACAAGTATCTCTTTCTATATAGGACATTGCTGTGCTTTTGCATATTTTGAAAGGTCTGTTGAAAAAGAATGACAGATATTCTTTTTAGCCAAATGAGTTGCTACTGCATATTCAAGAATGCCAGAGCATTCGTTGATTCTTACTTTGGGATATTCCATCCCTTTGTTAAAGGATTTTGAATAGGTCTTTGACTTCAGAGATGGTATTGGATTGGGTATTTGAGGTAAATGATGACGTGAATTTTCTTTGCCTAGAGAAGAAGTGCAGTTTCAGAGATAGCTACAGCATGGAAACAAAAAGAAATTTCTGAGAAAGGGCTTTTGTAAGGACTTGCCTACTCCATCTGTGGCAAAACAGCCCACCGAATCTACCAAGGCTTTCAAATGGGCCATTTCTCCCATTTCTAGACTGATTCTTATGCTCAAGCAGGGGTATATGTCAAAGGTCGAAGAAGCAGAAATGTATTTTTGAAACCTAGGGAAAATTGGAGGGTAGAGACTTTCACTGGGATAAAAAACCTCTAGGCAAATGCAGTTATTTCAACAGGTGAATGTTTTTTATCTTGTACTCTTTACCTACCAGTTGACACGTTTGGAGAATAGATAAGTTCCTACAACACATGAAATGTTATTGTAGCGACCTAGGTTCCACTTTATGGGTTGTTTTAAACCCTCCTGGGCCTACACTCCTAAGAGCAGCACCTTAAACTAGTCAGCAGTGTCTTTGAAGGCTATCTTCCTGCACTGCAAATCTATGGTGCCCTACAGAAAAGTGATGTATTAAAAGATCTTCCTCCTAAAACCAAGAATGGCTTTCTGTGCAAAGGGACTCAGAGATTCAACTGAGGAAATGGCAAAATTAGAAATAGGAGAAGCAAGTCTGACTTTGCAAAGCAAAAGGTATTTGCTTCACTATTCTATGCTCACACCTTCAATGAGTAAGTTCATGACTCTGAGGAGCCCACACTTCACAGTCTGTCAAGCTCCCATTTCAAGGTGCACAGTGCTTTACAAGATATGAATTGGAAAAGCTTAAAAAGAGCTAGCCATCTTATGTAAATCACAAGGTATAAATTAGGAAAGCTCAAAGTTATCAAAATTTTCTGGTTTCTTTTGTATTATTGATATATCTTACTACATAGCAATAAATTTCATAACAACACTGGCTGTGGATGGCAGTCTTCTTTTTAAAATGAGAGGAGGTGCTATCCTAAAGAACCCTGGTGACTGCATAGTGAGTTGCACACTAGGCTGTTACTGCAAGATGAGCACTGTGAGCCCAAAATCCACTCCACAGGGGGGGAAATATGACTTTCTGATCCTAATAAGATTGATAGCCTTGGAAACCCACAGGAGAGATTCTTCCCTACACTACTGAGTAACTGTGAGTCAAAATTGACTGCATGGTGGTGACTTTGTTTTTTGGTTTGGGGGTTACTATCCAGTTCACCTCAATCCCTTGCCCCTCCTTTTTTTTACATTTGTAGTAGTTTTGAACCCCATTATTAGCGGACCCTCTAATCTAGTACAGTCTGTAAGTATTTAAACACCGAGGTAGATCCATCTTTGAAAATATGACACTGAATGTCCAGAAAAGTGTGCTAAGCTTCCATTTTTAATGAGTATTTGTTTAAAATATATAAAAGTAACTTGTCTGTCAGTTTCCTGTTTTGTGGTGGCTTGTGTGTTGCTGTGATGCTAGAAGCAATGCCATTGGTATTTCAAATACCAGCAGGGTCACCCAAAGGGACCAGGCTTCCACAGAGATACCAGATTAAGAACCAAAACCAATAAAAGATGTGACTCCCCACTATGGAAGTGGGAGCCTCTAAAAACATTACACATAGCTTGGGAACATTGTCAACTACTAAAGGCCTAAGGAATGGAAGTAGACTCTTATTGCAGACAGTGCCCTAGGATGGACCCCTAAGATCGGAGGTACTCTAAATGTGACTGAGGAGAACTGATTTCTCAGAGTGGAATGGATCATGGGGAAGTAAATTGGTTAAAGCATGAAGGAGTGGAGGCTTTGAAATCTTCATTTGCTGATAGGGCATGACTCAAGAACAGGTGCAAAAATCTGCTAATGATCAGAACTTTGAATGTGCAAAGGATAAATTAGTAAAACTCAAAGTCATCAAAAAGGAAATGTGTAAAGATTGATATCTTGGACATTAGTGAGCTGGAATTAATTAGTATTGCCTATTTTGAATCAGAACATCCTGTGATTTACTATGTCTGGAATAACACAATCAAGAAGAATGGTGCAACATTCATTGCCAAGAAAAGACATTTCAAAATAAATCTAAAGATATAGAACTACTGTGAAAAAATTATATTTATCCCCCCTTCAAGGTTATCCAATCTATTCAACTATCATTCAAATTTATGCACCAAACACAAATCTAGTGAATAAACTGAAAAATTCTACCAGTGACCTCAGTTGGAAATTGATTAAGCATGTGATCATGATTCATTGATAATTATTGGCAATTAGAATTCAAAAGTTGGAAACAAAGAGAAAGGAGCAATTGCAAAATGTGGACTTGATGATAGAAATTATGCTGGAGATTGCATGATAGAATTTTCCAAGATGAAACTGCTTGTTCAAAACAAACGTGTTGTTTTTTCAACAACTCAAAGGGGTACTAGGCACATGGACTTCTCCAGATGAAATCCACAGAAATACAACCAAATACATCTGTGGGGTGACACAATGGAGAAGCTCAATATCAGCAGCTGAAATAAGGTCAGGAATGACTGTGGAACAGACCATCAATTTCTCATTTGAAAGGTTCAGGACAAAGCTGTAGAAAACTAAAACCAGTCCCCAAGAGTAGAAAATTGACCTCTATTCAATCAATCCCACCTAAATTTACAGATCATCTCAAGAACTGCTGCATTGAACACTAATGACAGAAGACCTGATGGGCAATAGGAGGCCACTAAGACCATCACTTATGGGGGAAAAAAGTAAAAAGTCATTTTTAAAAAGCAGGAAAGAAACAAAAGACCCAAGCAGTTATCAGAAGAGACTTTAAAATGTGCTCTTAATCATAGGGTAACTAAAGCAAATGAAAGAAATGAGTTAATCCAAAGAGGTAAACAGAACCTCTCAAAGGGTCACACAAGAAGACAAAGTCTTATCATGAAATGTGGAAAGAAATAGAATTAGAAAACCAAAAATGAAGAACACACCTAGAACACATATCTTAAACTGAAAGAGCTCAAGAAAATTTAGCCTCAAGTTGCACCTTGAAAATATTGGATGATGCAGGAAGATGACACAGAATTATTAAACCAAGAGAAACTAGTTGGCATTCCACTATGTTAGGAAGTTCAAGCTGCACCTACCAACAAAATGCAGCCCAACAGAATGCTCAAACTACAGAATAATATTATTGATATCACATGCAAGTAAAATTTTGCTGATGCTCATCAAAAAATGATTGCAACTGTACACTGACAGGGAATAGCTAGAGGTTCAGTCTGGATTCAGAAGGGAACAAGTGGAAAGTATATCATTGTTGGTATCAGATGGATTTGGGCTGAAAGCAGAAAATAGCAGAAAAATGTTTTCTTGTGTTTTATTGACTATACAAAGGCAGTTGACTATAGATAACCTGGAGAATAGGAATTCCAGAACACTTCATTGTGCTCATGTGAAACTTGTACATGGACCAAGGGGAAGTTTTGTGAATGGAATAAGAGAATACTGCATGACTTAAAATTAGGAAAGGTGTTCAACAGGGTTATATTTCCTCTCACTATACATGTTCAATTTGTATACTGAACAAAACCTCGGAGAAGCTGGCTTATATGAGGAGGAATATTGATGATTGAAAGAAGGCTATTTTAAACTATCTGCAATATGCAGATAATACAAACTTGCTTGCTGAAAGTGAGGAGAACTTGAAGCACATGGAGATGAAAATCAAAGATTGTTGCCTTCGGTATGGTTTACAACTCAGTGTAAAGAAGACCACAATTCTCACAGCTGAACAAATAAGCAACATACATGATAAATGCAGAAAAGATTGCAGTTGCCAAGGCTTCTGTCTTACTTAGACCCACAATCAATGTTCTTAGAAGCAGCAGTCAAGAGATCAAAGATGAGTTGCCTTATGTAAACCTGCTGCACAAGAACTCCTTAGAATAATGAAGAATGAGTATGCTACTCTGAACACTAAGATGAGGATCCAAGAAGTGGTATTTTCCATTGCATCCTATGCATATGAAAGTTGGACATTGAATAAAGAAGACTGAAGAAAAATCAATACACTTGAATTGTGGTGCTGGAGATGAATGTCAAAAGTACCCTGGATTTCTTAAAAGACAAATCTATGTTGGAAGAAGTATGGCCAGAGAGTTCCTTGGAGGCAAGGAGAGCAAGCTTAGTCTTGCATACTTTGACATGTTGTCAGGAGAGTCCTCTCCCAGGGGAAAGACATTATAGCTGGGAAAGTGGAGGAGGAGTGAAGAGAGGCCTCTGAAGAGATGGATGTGCACAGTGGCTGCCACAATGGGCTCAGGGACAGGTAGAGTTGGTAGGACGGCGATGGTGCAACACTGTGTAGTGCTGCCTTCTGTTGTTCACAAGCTTGCTGTGGGTCAGCACCTATGCAATGGCACCGAACTTGTGGGAGCTTTGAGTCAGTGCTAGTGGATTCTTTGCTTGTGCTGCCGTGCCATAGTGACCTTTATCTCAGCATCTGAAGACAGCCCTACGGACAACCATTCTAGACTCTGTCTTCCCAGCTGTCTGTAGTGCAAAGAGTAAATGTTGCTGGTTTCAACGGTTTGAACAAGAAAGCAAGGATACCTTTACTTTTATAACTGTAGAAAGAAAAGTCACGCCTTATAAAATGCTTCCCAGTCTTCTTTTCTCCTGGAGCTTACCAGTAATGATCCTGACTTCTGGTTTTTTAGGTTCTGGTCTTCTTAGCTCCTTGGGCAGTAAGTTGTTTTCATTATGCCATTTTTTCAGGCACTGTGGTTCATGGATGCTTATAGATTTTGTTCCATATTCACGACCACAAATGTAACAAACGATTGTTGGTGGGCGCCTTATCATTGCTGCCTGTATGTAACATGAAATATCAATTAGATAAAGTTCAACTTTTAAATTAACTTTCTAAATGGCAATGCATTTTAGTTACTTGGAAAATCAAGGTATCTCTCTTTGTTTTAATCAACCAATGTGAGAAAGTGATTTTGAAGTATTTCAACCAAGTATTTCATGCCCAAGTGATCCCCCCCTTGTTTCAGTTAGCCATTGGTCTATCAGATCCTCTATCTGAAAAAGAAGAAATTTACTCACAATCAAAGTTTGATACCTATGAGTCATTGTTTAAAGTAAAATATACTTTAAAAAGAAAAAAGAAAAGAATGACTACATATCAATAGGGGGTTCTTGAGTATGACATTTGTATAACAAATTGAATGACAAAATAGAAACAGGCATTTAAAACTAATTTCCATATAAAAAATAAAATTTGGGGGTTAGACAGAAACAGAATTGGGGTTAATTAAAGATAAACAGCAAAACTAAATTATTTTCTCAAAGTAACAATAGGAATTTCAAACCAAAATACAAACATGAATATTAAAATATTGCCCATCTGCACCTAAAATAGCAAAACTTGAGAGTTGACTTGTGCACTTAGACATTTGGCTGAAAGAGACCTGTTATGTTTTCGGAGCTATTAGGGAGGAGGTGGGGAAGAGGATGGGGTATAAAGAAAAACTCACCAGAATGCTTCCTATTCGTGCTGTCTAAAATGAATTTTGTTATACAATACATCGGGCGTGGATCCTACTATCAGACTCTACTCCAGCAATATGGCTGAGATAAGAAGTAATAACTGTCATTGCAGAGCTTATAAAATAAACTTGTTGAGCTTACTTAAAGACCCACAGCGCCACAGGGCGACGACATTCTACTGCAAGACTCTCTGCCCTTTTGGATCTGGAGTAGGCTCTACCCACAAGCAGCACTGCTGCAATACTGTGTGTTGGGAGTAAAGGGGTGATTGGCAGGGGGGTAACCAAACTGAATGCCTTTATTTCTATGCTGACTCCAAGTGACCCCTATAGGTTTCAGGATTGTAGAAGGCCGCCAGTAGCCGGAATAGCCCTCCAAGCCCTCTTCGAACAGAGACAGGGGTGACAGAATCACTTTTACTAACAGCCTGACAAGCAAAGGACATGACATTTTCTGGTAAAGGCATCTACATGGGAGAATCATCTGAAATTGTACTTCAAGGTTAGTCTGGCAGCAGTGAATCCAATGGCTGGCAGAAGCACCCATCTCAGAGAGCTATGCCCTCATGAGACGAGGGATGATGGAATGGTGGGCTCAAAATCGCTTCAATTGTGTCTTCTGGGTGGCAGGGAGGGCAGCATTGTCATTTGCAGAAAGAGGGGAAAACCTATGTTGGGCCAGGAGACAAAGTGGGCCCAGTTTGGGATTTGTTAAGTTTGACATACTAATAGAATTTAAATGTGAATCAGCCCGGCTCTAAAAGAAAACAGACTTGGAATTCAGTTCAAAATTTGTAAAGTATTTACACAGAAAGCGTGTGTAAAATATGAAAATTCCAAAAAAGGAAGTGTCTATGGAGTCAAACAACAGCAACAACAAAGAAACCTGCTGGAGGCAACCCCCTATGGTGCAAGGGAGAACTCCTCCTGGGGATTTCTTTCCTGAAGCCAAGGCTGACCCCCTCCCTCCCAGAGTGAGAGAGGCCAGCAGGGCTCCTTAAGAGAGTTCATAGAACAAAAGCCCTGGGAGGCTGTCTGTAATAAAGAGATGGGGCCAGGAAAATGGCGCCGAGATTAGAAAGTGTGTCTTGCCTAGAAAACCCCAAAACAAAAAAACAAACTCACTGACTTGGAGGACATGTTCACTCATGGCGACCCTATGTCAGACAAGGCAGTACTTCCCCAGCGAACTTCCGAAACAGGAGCGCCTTATAGGGAGAGGAATGCCTGATCTTTCTCCTGAGGGGCTGCCTGGTGGTTTGCAAGTACAGACCGGAGGATGCAACCCGATTTGTAACCACTACACCACCAGAACTCCTCACAGGTCACATCATGGAAAAAACACACACACTGAAAGATTTGAAGGGAACTAGAGTGAAAAGTGGAGTTGACGAAATGTCTGTTTTGAGTTGATTTCAGCATAGAGATGCCTTAGAAGTACATGGATTTCTATCCATTTGTGCAGAGGAAGACTCTGAGTCCAAGAACCAAGGATTAATCCCTACAGAAAGGACTTAGAGAAGGAAGGAGAAGGTGGGGTCAGGATCATAACCAGAAATATTAGCCTTTGAAGAAAAGGAGAGAAGAGGGAAAGAGAGAAAGATTGCTGTAGAGAAGCAAGGCATTCTTTTCAACATGAGGAAGAGTGATCTCAGAGGATGAAGAGATTAGAATGCTGGGCAGAAATGTGACAGTGTTTCAATTATGGATATATATTTACTAGACAATGGGAAAGGCCCAGTTAACTGAAGCTGCAAGAGATTTTGTAGAACTAAACGACCTTTTTTCAATGTTGTTTTGTAGTGCTGTGTGGCATGAGACCAAGACCAAATTAAATGAGTGGCATGGTCTCCTTTGGGAAATAAAACGTAAGGGTTTGTAGTTGTTGTTTTAAAGCATGTGTTTTAAAGTCAGCCTCCTTTTCACTGTGACAATAGAGGGACTAGTGACACCTGAAGGGAAAAAAATCACAGTGTGCTACCAACAGAAAGAAACACTTGTGCATGATTTCTGCTTCACTAAGCAGAAAGAGCAGGCTTTTATGAGAAAATTCTTTTAATGCAAACCATGCAAAATGGAGAATAAAGTTGCTCTTTAAGATGATCCAATCTTTTTAAAGCGTATTATTGGAGGCAAATAGTTTTGCCCTATTATTGCATTCTTACTCATGACACTGGACTCTTTTGATCAAAGCAAGTAGATAATGTTTCCAACCTCCTTTGCTTTAGTCACAAAGCAGTTTGACACCTAAAGAGCAATCTGAATATTTTTGGGAGACTTCAAGGGCTAAGAGAAAGTGTGTCTTTTGTTTATTTGTTTGTTTGTCTTCCCTGTTAGTAATAAAAAATATTTCAAGTCATCCAAATGTTTCTCGGTACTTTTCACATGTCCTTTTACTTGAAAGATTAATTAAATACAGATTTTTGTCATAAAATGAGAAGCCTGTCTTTTAATTTTGAGAATAATGAATTTATTAAAATTCCATATGGAAAATATGAACCAAATCCAACATTTAACCAAGCATATAAGCAAAATAAATGACATGGGTCACAAATGAAGACATGTATGTCACACTGTCAAAAAGTTCCCCTTGGAAGGAAAGGTTAGAAGAAAGTAGGCAAAGAGGCCAGAAAACATGTCCAGAATAACTAACGAGATGTGGGGAGAAATTAATACCATAAAAAGGCTAAGATGTTCTATATTATATTTCCCAAGGTTTGCCCATACTCTGTATTTGTGGTTGAACTACAGCTGAACCTGTAACATATTCCATATTCTTAGATTTGAACAACTTTCTCCTAAGCCATGCTCTAAAGACGTACAAACAATGCAGCCACAGTTAAAGAGAAAAACGCATCCCTCTAGGTCTGGACCCAGATAAGAGAGCACCGTTCTCATTAAGTTCATGATTGTTGGTCTGAAACATCTAGAGAAAGCTCAGTCCTTTCCAACTTGTGGTGACTGTCGTCATACCAACTGCCAAGATTTTACCACACTGCTTTTTGCTTCAGTGTTTGAAAACAGCAGCCGATATTTGGGGGGAGAGGAGAGGAATGGGAAGCAGAGACAGCAGCCCCACTACAGGGTAGAAGGCTGCTGTCTACTGGTTGACAAACCCATGCCTTAAAAAAGTAAGCAGGGAACTGGAAAGACTGTGAGGACAAGGAAGCCAGTCTCTGTGGGATTTCCAGGAAGCAGATCCCGGGAAGGTATATTCAAAAGAAGACAAACAGGAAGTTGATGAAGTCAGGGAAGTTTCTGCGGAGCAAAAGACCATTAGAACAAGCATTTCAGATATTTATTTGCTGCAGTATCACTTTTTTAAACATCTGGACAAAGGTTTTTTAAACAGACCTTAATAATAGAATCTACATAAAGTGCTACAGGTACTACAGGTACCAAATGCCCCTCCACACACGTCTCTGCCTCTTAGGCCTCCTTACAAGCTTGCTTTCGCTGCTAGCTTCCTGAGCCAGTCTACATTGAAGAGGTGCAGAGGCTCCTGCACACTCCAGGGAAAGCTTTCCTATGTAGACATTTCTTTTCACTTACATCCACTCGCTTTTCATATGTTTTCAATCATTTTCCTGGCCACTATTGCAATTATTTTATTTCCCATGCAGCTTTTTCCTTTTTCTTTTCTTCTCTGCCAATGTCATTTCTCTGTCAGAAACCCCTCATGGCCCCTCTCAGGCCAGGTCTGTACACCACAAAGTCGAAGTGGACATTTCACAATTTTTTTTTCTCATAGGCATGGATGATTTCTTATCCCACTTTTTCATTTTCATAGTTTGAAAATGAAGCAGAATAATTAATATCACCAGTAAAACAAAGGGGAAATATTACAAACCAAGAAAAGATGACAGGTTGGAGGAGGACCCTAAGAACTGTATTAACAGACAGGCACAGACATATAATGTTCAAGAAAACTGAAATTAATCTACATATTTTATATAGCATCGCCTAACTCCATTTATTATTCTGGGCAGCTCGGGTGAAAAAGAAACCTCAGGGAGCTGCAGACCTCCTACTTGCTTATAGAAGGAAGCATACCAAATTGCATGGAGGGGGAAAACGATGAATTTTTTTAAAAGATTTAAGGCTAACATAGGCGTGGCTGCTAACAAATTTATAGAAGATTGTGAAAATGATTGCATCATATCTAATATTAATCCCACTGTAAATGCTAAAAGTAAATTTTTAGTGCCAAATTATGGTTGGACGATAGAATGGATGAGGGAGCTGAAAGAACTCTATACAATGATATAAATGATGTGGAGATTTGTAGTGAAAAAGAAATTAGTATATATGGGGCACAGATCCCTTTGAAAATATGATGGGTGTGATGGCTGTCTTCCCAGAAAAAAATTCATGCATACAAAATTGTGTATATAATTTCAAGTGAATAGTCGAGTCCCTAAAACACAGCCATTAGCTCCAGTAAGTAAATTAGAGTACTGTTAGCCAGAGTTATCATTTTCCTTTGAGCAGTTGTTCTTCTGGCATAGTCTAATGCCTGAAGAAGTACTGAGTGGAAGTGTGTGAAAACTGAGGAAATACACAGCCTCTGACTTTAGGTGATCTTAAGTCCTTTGACTAAACTGGTCTTTTCTATATCTATTCTCTAGCCTAAGTATTAAGAACTACTTTTATTCCCAAATGGAGCCCTGGTGGTGCAGTGGTTATGCACTGGGCTGTGGTCCTCGTTGTCAACTGTTCAAAACCACCTGAAGCTCTGCAGAGAAAAGACTGGGCTTTCTAATTCCCCTAACCTGTTACTGTCTAGGAAATGCACAGGAGGTCATGATGAGTCGGCATTGACTTGACTGGAGTGAGTGTTTTTCTTTTCAAAAGTTTCTCTGTCTGGCCAGCCACTTATAAATCTACCGTATGCCCGGTCCCGTTTGAAAACCACAAATTCATACAATGTAAATAGCCAATGAATTAAATTCTCAGAACATTAAGAAATATAGATGCTGTAAATAAACAGTTGATGGTGAATCCATTTAAGTAGAAAGTGAAGGGGAAATAACTGTTGGAATTTTAGTTAGAAGAAGGAATATTGAAAAAGGCACCTTGACAAGAAATAGTACTCTAATTATCAACACTCTAATTATCAATTATTAGGAAAGTAGTTGCAAAGACATTAGCATACTAAATCCCTCACCTTATTGACAATAGCAAATTAAAATAGCGTAAAATTAAACCATGAAGTTAAAATGGTCAATTCATTAAAAATCTTTTGGGATTTCAAATGTAAATGAGATCATCTAAAAAACTAATGTTAAATTTTCTGTAGTGCAGCAATATCATATTCACATGGATTTTCCATGGCCTGTTAAAATTAATAAAATTAAAATTGATATCTCTATTAACTATAATTTGCATAGGATTATCTTGCTTCTCTGAAAAATCCACACCAAAAAATAGCTATGTATGTCTTTGTACCTAGATGTGTCGGGTGATATTCACATTCTAGGGCAAATTAAGGAAAGTTTGGTATTATTTTAGTAATTTTTATATGACTTGATTTAAAAAAACTAATTTAAGTCATTTTAATAAAAATAATAGAGCAATTAAAAAATTATTATCCCAAGCATTAAAATGTAAGATTAAATACCAAAGGTAAATAGAATTCATATTGCATTCTGAAAATCCTTTAAATAACCCATTAAACCAATATTCAAGGTATATAAAGCAGCTTAGCATTTTAATTAACTAATTGAAATTAGAACTTGTGTTTTGAATATCACTTCCCATAACATAAAGTAAAAGCATAACTAACGTTTTTTAATATTTAAATTACATTATTCAAAAATACTGCTTTAATTTACTAATGGTTTACTTTGAAAATGTGTCCATTAAACGCTTATGTGAAGAAACTTATTGGGAGTTTTAGAGCTTTGCAACAATATTTTACAAAGCAATAACAAATAACTGTAAAAACAATCTGAGGACAGAATTTAACATGAGTTTGTTTCCACCATAAGATACTAGAAACATAGTTCCAAGATAGCTTAATTTTGTTTAGGCTTGTTTCTCTGGCCATGATGCATTAGCCAAAAAGTGAACTCACAAATAATTAAAGAAGGCTGTACAGTATTAGTCCTCTTAATGTTGAAAAGTGGCTGCCAAAAAGTTTGCAATTTGGGAACTAGATGGAGCAAACCATTTTTTGGATCTTCTATTGCCCATCCTGTCTCCAATGACAAATCATCATATACTGTTCAACACCCAAATTCCTTTTCTCTGCACTTAACCCTGTTCTGTGTAAACTTGGACTCTATGACATGATTTTAGTAATGACTGTGTTTTCCACAGTCAACAGAATAAAGTCCAAACACTTCATTCTGACAGTTCTGGCCAATCTTAACTTCATACACTTGGTTCTGTCAGACACACCATTACACAAGCTAGAGACCAGTCTTTCATTGTGCCACCTTAGAGCCTGTACTCATCTGCTCCTTCTAGCAACAAATGCTAAATTGAGTATGGAAACTTCATTGTGCTGTAGTCATGGAGGACTCTACTTCTTAGCTCTCTTTAGTGATGGAAACTGATGTATAAATCACTAAGTGAATTGATTATGGAGAAGAGCTTATAAGGGCTGTTATGGGTGTCTTTGGAACCTGAAGGAGTAAGAAAAGGAGGAAATTTTGATCCTTAGCCAGGTGAGGAGATGTTTGAAATGGATTTCTTGACTAGGTGAAGCAATATTGATAAGAGGCAGATAACACCATCAAATGAATTACTCATCAGCCAGACCTTTTCGACACTTGTTTATTGTAATCCATCCTCATCGGGCTGATTCCAACTGATGACAAAGCTGTAACAGTAGCATTGCCCCATTAGACTTTCCGAGGTGAGATTGCATGAGTTAAAAAAAAATGTTTATATGATGTGTCATGTTCTTTCCTCATAACATGCTTGCTTAATATTCATACTGAGAAAATAACCCAAGAAATTCTGCTAGATGAAGAAGATGGCATCAAAATTTCAGTACAATTCATTGTCAACCTACAACATGCATGCCGATTACAAAACATTCCTTACTGAAAACCAAGAAGACTTACAGCACTGATGAAGATTAAAGACTACAGCCTTCCATGTGGGTTACAGTGCAACATAAAGACAACAAGAATAGATGATGTGATAAGCAGGGAAACATTGATGTTCATTTTTCTTGGACCAATGCTCATGGAAGCAATAGTCAAAACATCGATGTATTGCATTGAGCAAATCTGCTACAAATTACCTCTTTAGAGTGTTAAAGATCAAAGATCTCACTTTGTGGACGAATGTGCACCTGACCCAAATCATGATATTATCTATTGTTTTATATGCATTCAAGAGCTAAGCAATAAATAAGGAAGACAAGAGAAGAATTGATGCATTTTAATTCTGGTGTTGGCAAAACATACTGAACATACCATGGACTGCTGGAAGAATGAACAAATCTATCGTGGGAGAAGTACAACCATAATTCTCCTTAGAAATAAGCATGATAAGACTTGGCTTCTGACTTTGTTCATACTTTTAAGAGGGATCAGACTCTGGATGCAACTTTCATCTATCAGCTTGCCTTGCTGTGGTGGCTTACTTCTTCTTGTGGTGCTGGAAACTATGACACTGATATTTCAAATGTCATCAGGGTCATCTGTTGTGGACATTTTTTAGTAGAGTTTCCAGACTAAGAAAGATTAAGCAGAAAAATAGGGTTTCTACTTCTAAAGGGTTAACAGCTAAAAACCTTATGAATAGCAGGCATTGCCTTCTATGGTGCCAGAGGATGAGCCCTTCAGAAACAATTTGAGATAATGGAAGCCCTGACTAAACAACTGGGGAAAATCTTTCAGGACCTTCATTTGCTGATGGAGCATGACTGAAAATGAGAGGGAGAGGAAGCAGTGAGCATCCATTAATAATCAAAAAGCAGAATGTAAATTGAAGATGAATGGTGTCTACTTCTTCATCCAAACAAATATTTCAATATCTATCTTCTTAAAGTTTAATGCTATTTGTGGTAGGATAATGTCTATAAAACTACAAGGATGAATAGTTAGTACAGCTATTTATTCAGCAGCTGTTGTGAAGTGAAATTGCTGAAACATGGCTCCATTCGTTCCATTTGTTTATAAGTCCTTCCAAATGAATGGGTAAGACCATACCAATACAGTATAGAGGACTCTCACTTGAGTTCTCATCATTTTCACTACTCCTTTGTGAGATAGCAGGAAGCGTATCAGAAGCAGCAACAGAGAGAATCCTAGGACCATCCAAGAAGAAGGGACATCAGTGGAGAATATTGGATTTCTTTTCCTGAAGCATCAAAGGCACCAGAAGCCCCTGGCACACTGAGACCAAAGGCAGCAGTGCAGAAGCGCTTCCATGATAAAAACCAGAAGTTGTGAGTCTGACGGTGTGGCAGGCTATCCCTTACAGGTCAAGGGACCACAGAGCTGAGAGACTGAGAGACACTCGACTGCTAGGAGAGGAGCAGTAGTTTATCCTTCATGTTTTAGGGACAGAAACTTTTTCCTTCATGTTGTAGGCCGCTAACTTATAGGGAAAGCTGTTAGGTAAACTTCTTTAATAAACCCCCATAACTGTATGATCTGTGAGTTTTGTGTGGCCCATTGCAACAGGTTGAGAAATAGAGCGCCATAAGAGCAGTGGTTGGTGTCAGACTTGGGTAAAAGAAGGATAGAAAGTGGCATATTTGACCTCTTCCCTGTGAAACTCATCCTTGGACTGGTGTGGAGAGGGATTCTCCTTCTTTGCATAGCCAGCTGAGATCAGATTTGACCTCACACTATTTGTCAGCAGTCACTATGTCTCCTAATTGCTTAATCGCACTGTAATATGCTAACATGAAAGCTTTAAAAGACATGATGAAAGTTAGAGGAAATGTACTGAAAAGGACTAGTCTGTTCAATATAAAATTGCAGTAAAGTTCATCAGAACTGAGAAAGTGGTCAAAGATTGACAACTTTTTCTAAGTGTCATTTTCTTTTTCTCATTGGTCCTGGCTCCAGATTCTCTTATCTTGGCTGCGAATCAGAAAGTTGAAGGTTCAAGTTCATGAAGAGACACCTCAGAGGGAAGATCTCTTGATAAACTTCAGAAAAAAAATCAGCCATTGAAAACTGATCAAGCATAGTTCTATTCTGACACCTATAGCTTTTCTATGTATGGAAATCAACTGAATGGCACTAATATCTACTTTAGCAGCTGGGATCTCTCCAAAAGTGCTACAGATAGCTGTATTGGCAAAATGATGCTTCTCTGATGGTTCAAACCGGGGGGGGGGGGGGGGGGGGGGGGGGGTGGAACAAGGGGAGGGAGAAGGGATGGAGAAAGCAGCAGTGTAAGGTGTGTGGGCTGGTATGGAAAACTGAGTACAAGGAGGAACCTCTGAAACAGAATCAAATTAGGGAGTGGGCCAGTGAAGTAATTTATAATGTCTCGTATATGAAAACATGACGAGGCCTAGAGACCTACTGTTTAAAGAGCTTGGCTGCTGACTGAAAGATCGGTGGCTGAGCCCCCAGTGCCTCCCAGGAGAATGCTGTGGCAGTTGCTTCTGCAAAAATGTATAGCCACAGAAACCCTGCAGGGTAGTTCACAGAATAATTGGTCCAACACAAGCGGGAAGCATGACACGCACAGAAGCAGACAGCATGCTCAGAGGATAATAAAAATATGAACATTACTGGAAATATCCCAAATATCTGCCAGTCACTGAATAGATAAACTAACGCAGTCATTCAAAGGGACATTACTCAGCAATTAGAAAGCAAGCAGCACCCCCCCCCCCCTAAATCCTTATGTTACCAGAGTTCACCCACACAAGGATACAAACTGTACAGTTCCATTTATATATATGCAATCCAAACTAATCAATAATAAATGAAGAACAAGTCAAAGAGTAGCTTGGGTACTGGAGAAAGAATGAGGTATAGGAATCAATCTATGGGGAGGAATGTCCCATCTTGATTTGGGGAGTGGTATCAGAGTGACAAGGAACTATCATATTGAATGGAATTGCACATGTTAAATAGATGACGTTTACCATTTGGAAATAACACCTCGGTGGAGCTGGTTTTGAAGCTCCCACGCAGACATTATTTGGTGGAGTCGTTTTGTATGGCCCTGTGCGTGTGCCATGCAGTTGCTTCAAAGTCAGCAGCACATAACCTCAGATGAGATTCCAAAATCAAATCATGTGTTTTCAACATTCCATTTGCCAGGAAATAAGGAAGATTTTTTAACTGTCTAGATTCGAAACCCTTTAATTTGTCTCTCCAAAAGATCTCCAGTTCAAAAAACCACCAATAAATTGAAAAGAGCAAAAGAAAACTAGGGAAATTAAGAAATATAATTCATTGAGCTTGTTTGTTTGTTTGTTTGTTTTCGTTAGGAATTTTTTGGGGGATGAGGAGTGCCAGAGAAGGTATATTAGGAACAAACTGAATTCTGTACACTTTCTGAATAAAACCCATTTGTACAATGTCAGGAATTAGTTCTGCAGTTGAAGACCCAGACCATGCCCTCTGTGCTCATGGGCATGACATATGTTCTATTTAAGGTTATTCATTTTTTTCCATGTCCCAGTTTGAAGACCTCAAGGTCCTTCAGCATGTGTGTGTGTGTGTATGTATCTGTGAGTGCATGTTGGCACTCCAAAAATACATATAGTCATTTATAACTTTGCTTGGTTGATTCCAGCAAGATTAAAAGTCTCCTCTAACCTCAAACTATTCATTCCTTCACATTTCCCTTAATCTTCTCTCTAGTGGCCTTATTTGGAGGGGAGGGGTGTGGGTAGAGAGGGGAGAGAAACATGAGGAATAAATTCTCCACACAATTTTTTATTATTAAGAAATCATGTTATGGGGGGCTCTTAGAGCTCTTATAGCAATCCATACATCAATTGTATCAAATACACTTGTACATATGTTGCCATTATCATTTTCTTTCTGCTTGAGCCCTAGGTATCAGCTCCTCTTTTCCCGCTTTCCCTCCAAAAGTCCAAGTTCGTCCCCTCATGAAGAAAGAGTGTGTGGAGACTGGTGGTTGTGGGGAAGGCAGGCAACATTTCCCATGCGCTACACTTCCTGAATCTGCACATTAGAAGGCAACACTTTGTGGGATTTGTCGATGTTGAAGCAGTTGCTCTGGTGTTTTCGGAAAGGCCATTTCAGTGAGACTGTGCATAAGTCGTCATATCAAAATGTAAAAAAATGGCCTTTTCATGACCAAATAAGTATGCAAATTAAATACTTGGTTTCTTCCAAGGGTAACATGCTTTGCATAACTTGGAATTCCAAGAGAAATGCATAAAGTTTAGTGATTTGAGGGGGGGGGGCACATGTGTCTGCTATTGTTTTGCTGTTTCCATCATCATAATATGTTTGAATCAGCATACCATATGCCACAATGCTCTGTGGTCACTTGTTCTGATGACAGGTGATAGATGGGGCACTCTGCTATGCTCCCAAACACGGGTCCTCACAATGGAAATGACTTTGCTCAACTCATCCCCTTTATTTCAGAAGTTGCTTTTTCTTTCCCAGTTGCTTTTGCTGGGTAATAAGAAAGGTTGGCAGAGACCTATTCGGCAGGCACTGAGCTCATTCCATCTAAGGCACTAAATGAAAAAGCATTCAGGAATGAAGATGGAGTCAGAAGAAGCCTGCTGAGTGGAGGAAGCATTTTTCTTGACTTCTTCACTTGCACTAAGACTATTTGGACTGCAACATGTTTGGATTGAGAATAATTAGTTCTGAGAACTTCTCTCCAGACTTGGAATCACTCTAACATCCTGGCCTTGTGTGGCCCTCTAAAGTTCTTAGAAAGCTTGGCTACCAGGGGTCTGACTAATAAGAATGCCCTCATTGTTCTGAAAATTCTCCTGAGCGATCCAAAGGGTAGTGACAGGCTTATGCATTAACCTTTGCATGAGGTGTCTGATTCCTGGACTCAGCTACCCTCCCCTCACTGTTCCCCCAACTGTCTTCTCGTGAACTGTCTTCATACTCTGGGCTTCAAATGGAATACAAACAGACCCAAAGCCATGTAGGCCAACAGGCCAGCATCAGCTGCAAGCCCTCACTCTCTAAGATACCTTCTGGGCTCAGATGTAAGGACAGTTGTGAGGTTGGTGCAGAACCAGGGAGGGTTGGGTTATCCATAGGACCCTTTTTGTAGGAACAGATTCCATGGCACTTAACAGCCACCACATGTTCCCTGAAACCTTGGTGTCCCTCACTTTTTGTATGCAGATGGTTCCCCTCCTGAAAAATATTTGACCTTGTCACTTTGAGGAGTTTGTCTTCTTCCCACTCATCTCCCCATATGACCTACATTTATGGCTAATTCCCATGAATATGCCAATGGCAAGAAAAGACCTGTTCCCTATCCAGGGAATCTTTCATTTTAGTGGGCTCTCCTAAAGAGTTAATTCAAATAGTCACATAGAAGATATATTGAATGTTGAATTAACACAAATGATTAAACAATAAAAACAACAGCAGCAAGCCAGATGAGATATTTTTGAGGCAAAAAAAAAAAGCGAAACACAGTGACCCATTGAAGATTACACCACATTCAAAATTTCTTGCTGTTTTACTTAAGCAGTGCAGCAATCACAACAGAACTCAAAGAGGCTTAAAAATAAGCAGCTGATACAAATTAGAAACCTAGTTTCCAAGACTCTTGGGTTACATAGTCACCAAAGGTTATCCTCAAATTATTTATTTGCTGAAGGATTTTTGCCTTTCCCATTTGAGCTGGATTCCAAGCCATCAAAAGCAAGTGATGTCCTGCCAGGATCTGAGGGCCTTGTTCTGCGATTGTACAGCTGTTTGAATGGGTGTCAGTCTATCAGTGAGCATGGGCAAAATGAACCAGAAAGAACTCAGGTCTGAACTTCTATTTGAGTTTTTGCACACTTCAGATCTCTTCCACTGGGGCCAAATAAGTGAGATATCTTTCGTAAGTATACAAGACATATCATAGAATGCAGAATGTCTGAGGAGGGAACAAAGAGGAAAGAATCTACTGTTCCATATTTGGGGGTAAAAAAAGCGAGAAAATCTATTTTCAATCTTTGTGTATAAGTCAGCATGGAGGATGTTGGACCAGGTAGCATAATGACAGGGAACACAGAACCTTTCCTAGACTCAATAGCAATGGTTGAGCTTTAGACCAGAGTCACAGCTTGCCTGCTAACTGACACACTGCCTGCTGAAGCAGGGAAGTTACTCTCAAAGAGAAAAAGACAAATCTGCTTCCATAAAGATTTGTATAATTGGAAACTCTATAGGGCAATGTTATAGGGCCGCTTTGAGCCAGAATGCCACACAATGGGTTTTTTTATTATCTTTTATTCGTTGAGTAAAATCCCTGAGTATAAGCACCAAAATTTTGATGATTCAAACCCAGCAATTTGCTTCCCAGTAAAAAAAATTGCTGTTGTTAGTACCAGTTAGTTCTGACTCATAGCAACCATGATGTTATGGCAACCATAGGTGCCATCAAGTTGGCTCTGGCCCATAGTGACTCTATGCATAAACTGAATACTGAATGAAACACTTCACTATTCCTATGCCTGAGCCCATTGGTGCAGCCACTGTGTCAATCCATCTCTCCAGCCCTTGATGAGATAAGCAACCACAGGCACAAGAAAAAGGAATCTAATCTCATCCACAGCCATTCTCAAAATAATTGTCATGCTTGAGCTTGTTGTTGCAAGCACTGCTATCAATCCATCTCATCAAAAGTCTTCCTTCTTTTTCTGATGCTACCAAACATGATGTTCTTCTCCAGGCAGTGGTGTCTCCTGGTAACATGTTCAAAGAATATGAGACAAAGTGTCTCCTCCATGGACCATTCTGGCTGAGAAAGATTTGTTCTTCTTCTAAGAAAGATGTATTTGTTCTTCTGTACACAGTCTTCTTCAGACTTCTTCTTTCATTGCTCAGATTTCATATGCATATGAGACCATTGAAAAAAAAATCATGGCTTGAGTTGAAGACGTATTTTGTAGGATGATGAAGACCAAAAAATGCATACATTCTTAGATATGGATTATACTTCAGCAGAAGGCAACCAAAAAGACTCCCAACTGGGCCAAGAAGTAGAATTTGACTTGCATCCATAAGCAGGCATCATGGAGTCCACAGTCCAGATATCAATGGAATACATCATTTGATATCTGGACTTCTGCTGAAGTATAATCCATATCTAAGAATGTGTGCATTTTTTGGTCTTCATCATTAAAAGCTTCATGTCCTCCTCACATTCAGCAAGTAAAATTGTACAGTATAAGAGGTTAAAAAATCTCCCTCTGATCCATTATTCTTCATATAGCCATTTCTTTTCTGGAGGGGGGTGCATCACTGCCCTCTGGTGGCAATGGGAGGCCCAGCCTTGCTCCTGGAGAGCTGCTCCTGATTTGAACCACCAGCCCTGTGGGCCACAGTCCCGCACTCAAACACTACACCACTGGGGCTCAGCCCTAGCCATTTCTTTTTTAAAAAAATATTATAACTTTATTATTCTTTCAGAATATATTAATTAAATGCTAAAAATAGTGTTGTCCTAAATTAAATATATCCCTTTTTATTTGTACAAGATAGAATCCACCAGATAAATGAGCAGGTCTCCATGTCCCATCCATGGCCTCCCTATAGGTCCTCCTCTCCTTTGAGGCATATTGCCAGAGTTGACCACAGAAAACCCCTTATCTCTAAAACTGTCTAGAGGTAACAATTGTGGCACAGCCTTGGAGCAGTTCCCAAGGAGAGCACGGGCAGCACACCTACCCAAGGTGGCCTACCTTGCAAAATGACCTTCCTTCCTTCAACAGTGCCAAACCCTTGCTTACTGGAGGAGGGAAGAAGGAGGAGGGCTGTGTGCATCAAACCTTGGTCCTGTCTGCCACCACAGGCTTACAAGTACTACTGCACCTCAGGAATTAACCTTCTCCTAAAAAATAAAGTACCTATTAGAGGTTGTATGTTGGGCTGCTAACCACAAGGCCAGGAGTTCTAAACCACCTGTGGGTCCATGAAGAAACTACAGGGCTTTCTCTTCCCCTAAAGAGTTACGGTCTCAGAATCCCACAGGGACAATCTGCCCCATGCTATGATGCTATGTGTCAGCATCAACACCATAGAGCTCAGTTTCTTGAATTATTTGTTCAACACATCGATGAACTATAGACACCCTTCCTGATTTTAAATTTTGTATTATCCCTTCATTGTTCAAATGACTTCCTTTTGATCCATGTACAGGTTCCACTTCAGCACCACTACCTACTCTGGAATTCTCGTGCTATCTGTAATTTGTTATGATACACACAGTTGACTGCCATTGCACAGTCAATAAAACTCAGGTTAATAGCCCTCTGGTATCTGTGCTTTCATTTGGCATCTAAAATGTCATCTTTATTCCATGTACTCTTCTGAACCTAGCTGGAATTTCTGGAAATATCTTCCCAATAGGCTTCAACCACAGTTGAATTATCTTCAGCAAAACTTTACTTGTGTGTCATGTTCATGGTCTATTAATGTAGTGATCTTCAATAATCCTGTAATTCAACAATTCCATAGTTCAATCATTTCAGCATTCTGCTAGATTATTTTTCTTTGGAATGAACACAAATGAGCAAAGTATGGATCCTTTTCTAGTCAGTTGGTTATGTAGCTATCTTCCAGATTTTTTGGCACAGGTCAATGCGTACTTCTAGGATTGCATCCATTTGACTGCCATCAAGAAAATCCTATAGCATGGTTCTACTCTCCATGACATTAATGCAGTTGTCACAAATCACAAATGACTTGATAACAAATTAATATGTGTTGTCACTTGTAAGTACTAAGCTGTGATTTGCATAAATTATCCTCACTATATCTCTTTGAGCAAGACTATCAAATCCTTTGTTTTACAACCCTGAAAACTGAGGCATAGAGAAGCAGTGGTCTTCCTATTCCACCTGTAATCCACTGCCAAGGGGAGCAAGAAGAAGCTGAAAAAGCAAACAACCTTTGGCTTGTTTTTAAGAATGTTTCCATATGATCATCTCACATAGAGATGTTAAATAATATGTTCAGAAATATATGCTTTGTTGAACAGCCAGTATCTCAATTCAAGTCTGTTTGACTTAGATTTTCCATGCATATGTGAATCAGCTACTACCAGTGCAAAAAGATCATTATTGTCAGGGAAGCATGATACTCTCCCTATATGTCCACAGCCATTGGGATTTTAGTGGATGTAACCAATTATCTACTTCTGCTCTCCCATGACCTCAAAATTTAATTCTTTGGGTTTGAGAATGAAGATACTCTTAAGAGTAAGATTCGTAAACAAAGTTGGGATTCAAGACTTAGAGGAGTTAAGTAACACACTCAAGAATATGTGTTCAATCAGGATCTCAATTGTGGTCACTATGCCTATGAGTGACATTTTTTATTATGTTGGAGGAGTGTAATTAATGAGTTTTTTGTCAATATTCAGCACCACTATTATCAGTGATTTAACATGCAAGACCTAGTATTCCCTCACAATGAGAATGTTTTGAGGGTGTGACCTGCTTCCAAAAAATTAGATGCTGTCGGAAAAGTTTGCTCACATTTTGCTAGGTCCGGATCCTACATTGGGCTCATTGGCCTCATTTATTTGGACTTAAGTCCATGGCTTGGTAGGTTATCTGCCGATCTTGGGAAATTATAGCAGCCTCCCTTCTTCCTACTGATGTTGGATTTGTCAACCCTGCAGCCACAAACCTATCAACTTCCTATCCATTTTGTGTTTATCAAACATCTTAGCAGCTCAAATTAGAAAAAAGCTTCCAATCTGACATTTGACATCTGACCCATGGACTTTGAACTTGTCTATTTGCTTAGATTTGGAGCTTAACTACTCTACAATTGGTTAAGCAATACACACACACACACACACACACATATGGTATTGTATTGTATATATTCACTTTTTCCTCAACAGAATCCAGCTTAAGTTTCTCATATTTTCCCAGTTTCTTCCAATAACATTAAAGAGTGGGATGTGCAAGGTTAGAAAGAGGGCAGAAGATGCTGAGAGAAAAAAAAAAGAGTATCATGCCAGATCACCAGCTAATTTCCTCAGATCAGAATTTTGCCCTGGCATATAAAGTGCAATTACAATAAATATGTTCACGATTGAATGTGTACAATTAAATTTCCATTTCCCCAGACATATGTTACACATGCAAATATAAATACCATGTCAACGTATGGGAGTAAAATTTCAAATCTTGACAGTTGCAGAGTTGGATGGAATATGTCGAAACCACTGGTATTTCACATCTACTTCTGTCTTTTCAAACAATTCGACTCAAATGTCACATCTGGAAGGATCATTGTTTGAAATTAAATTGTTTGGGGAAAATCACTGGAATTTTCCAATCCAGCCTTTCTACTGGCCAACCGTCAGCCTGTCATTTATGATCTGGAGTTTATTTTGCTTCTTTTAACAATAAGAAAATCGTGGTTATTTATTTGAAGATACTGTTAACATTATTTTCACATATTTGACTTTTTAAAATGCTATTGATATTTTGAATATATATATATATATTTTTTACATTTAACTTATATAACTGCGCATCCTGAGATTTAGGACTAGAAAATGCATGTCAAAGAGCTCGTTCTAATTTATAATCTATGTTTCCAAAAAGGTCTTTACTTCTTCACTGGTTTCTTTCTTCTTCATCACATTTGCAATTAAACTATCCTTTTGGAGATATTTTAGAAAGACCCTGGTTAGAAAATAAAGTATGTGAGATAGTGATAGAATCTTTCAGGAAATTCTTTAAAGACAGACATGATGTATTTCTTGAATAAACTGCATGGAGGATGTCCCTAGGTTTCTGTTCTTATGTCCCTCCTCATGGTCAGATAGCTTCCAGGGCAAAGGTTACAATGGTACAAGATTTCAAGAAGAGAAACCTGCAAATGAAAAAAGCCATTCCCCAGAGATTCAGACCCTTAATTGTTTATTGGCCTTCTATTGAGAATAAAAAGAAAAGCATAGGCACTTTGTAATCTATAAATTCAGTTAATTTCAGTGACTTAATTTGTCAATGCTAAAGTGCTTCCAGCTCATGGACAAAAGCAAGGAAAGATGTTTCCCAGTGAAAGAGAAGAAGGCTATCATTTTAAGATCAACAAGAAAGGATTTTTTTTTCTTATCAAAGATGTTTACCTGAACCCTCCCTTTCCTTGTTCCTAACTCTCTGCCACCAATTTCCTGAAGCTTTACTACACCTGCTATGCATTTGTTTTATAAGTAAACAAAGTGGCTTTTTATAGTTTTATCATTAAAAAGAGGTAGCCTGGAATGTGAGAGCTGCCTAGAGACTTGATAGTATTTCCAATATAACATAACATACCCAATATTGGAAACTTACCAATTTCTCTGATTTATTATGCCCTTCTTCAATCTGTAAGACATTTCTTTATATAGTACAACAACAGTTTTAGTAAAAATATTTGAAAAAGAAAATGGAGGCAAAGAGAATGAAAAGGAACATGAAAGAGATAATTCTAGGTGAATTCTCATCATGATTCACTGACTCATAAAGCTGAACTTGTATCCCAAATTTAACCCTGAGACCTGTTTACAGAGCAGTCACTTCTACCAACTTCAACGACTCCTTCAAGATTGTGTTATCCTGTTTGGGGTGGATTTCTAAAAATTGGGGCTATAATTAGGTATTGATCTTGGAAGTTGAATTTCTAAGAATCATGTACATGTATTGTGAGACTACAAATTTTACCAATCATCCCTTTCTAGAATGTGTGGATGTGTGTGCACATCATGTCTTTCTTCCTAGAATATGTCAACCTAAAATTACATAACTTGTGTTATACAATTGTTCTACTTGGATGTGCTATGTGCTTTAAATCCTAACCTCTATGACGTCAATGAGGCATAGTTAGCGGTAGTTATATTAATGAGGTAGGAAGAGATCTACTGGATTGGGATATTGCTAGAGCCATACGTTTGTGGAGTGTTTGTTATGGCAGCACTAAGTAACTAAGACAATGTCCTCGGGGGATGGGTAACATGTACACAGGGACATTGGTGGCATAATTATTTAAGTACGCAGCTGCAAACCAAAAAGTTGTGGTTTTGAACCCACCATCTTTTTTCAAGGGCAATCTCCTCCCTTCATGACTTATAGCCTATGAAACCCGATGGGGGAGTTATGCTTTGTCCTACAGAGTTTCTCTGAGTATAAATTGACTCAGTATTAAATGATAACAGAGAGAAGGGCATGTTGAGATGAGATAGGTCACTAGAGACATAGGAAAATAAAGAAGCTATAGGAGTTGTTATTATGCCTAGCTTGTTATTGGGGTGCCAAAGAGTAGCTATTAAGTTTGTAATCCATGATCCCTCTCTCTAGCAGTGGTTCAATCTGTATATATTTTTTCTTTCTAGAGAATCAAAGAGCCACATATTGTATCCCCAGTACAAGAGCCATCTACTGTTGCTTTAGGTCTTTAGGCTCTGAAAGAGGCAGCTGTATCTAGCCTTGTGGGTATGTGGTAAGTCATTATTAGGTGAAGCTAATTAATTTTTAAAATTATATTTTGCAGTAATCTGTACAGTGTTGTGCTCTCCTTCCAACTTTCTTTTTAAGAAACTAGCCTTCCTCTTTCTCCTGCTAATGAGCACATACATTACACATAAGAGAGTCTTTGGGTTGAACCCCAAACCCCAGAAGAGAGCTGGTCCCTTTACCTTAAAATTGTTTCTTGTACTGCTCAGAGCCATGTGGTCCTGGAATACCTGCCTGATAGTCAGGCATGGTGGGTGCCAAGGAAAGATGAAGAAATGGCACCAGGAGTGAGACATTTTTAGACCAGCTGTCCAGCATCATCAAGGAGCCATTTGTGAAGTCAAGGCTGGCTTTCATGACATCAGCAAAACTGAAAAAGTGAAACCAGACCTTAAGGGTTAAAACCCCAAGGATGATCCCATTGCATGGCTATCATCTCCAAAAAATGGCAATCCATTCTGTGTTTGGGAATTACAGAAGCACTAATTTGAAGAGACTTACTCTTGATCTTAGAAATTGGGTTGAATTGAGGGCACAAAGAAACAAAGGACTAAGATGGCTTTTTAAATTAACCCTTTACTCCTTCCCTCTTTATGCTTCTCTTTTGTTGTTTAATAGACTTAACTCTGGCATGGCATTTCAGGGGGAGGCGTTGTGGGGGGGGGGGGGAGAAAGTTTAAAATGTAAGCAAATTGAACCTCTTCATCTGCTCACCAATTTCCCATCTACTCTACAAATCTCTTCTGTCTGCATTGGACACCCTTGAATAAAGAGAGTTGCCCTGCCCCACCCCCCACCCTGTTCCTGTGCCCTTTCTTCCTTTCAATTTTGAATTTTCCCTTTTCACCTATCCTGATTAGTCGATCCACCTCTTCCACTGGGTCACTATCGTCAGCCTTCAAACCAAGTCTAGATGCTCTCCTAGCTAAAAAAAAAAAATCTCTCTCAATCCAGGAACTCTTAGTTAACTTGCTATTTCTCTCCTAGTCTTCTAAATCAAAGATCTCAAAGCACAGTCTCACTTCACCTGCACTGCACATATACCCTTCCTTCCCTACTACTACTACACTAAATGCACCCTCTCCAAGATTATTAAGTAAAGTCCCCAAAGGTAAATCATAAAAATGCATTTCACCATCATCTTACTCAACTTCTTAGTGTTTTCCATACTATACAACTTGCCATCCTTTCCAATCTGATTCCTTTGTACAACACTCTTCAGGCATTTCTTCCTGTCTCCAATCACTCATTCTCTTTTATCTTGTCTTTGAGAGTTTTAATGCTGTAGGACTAGTATTGTTTCTTTTTCCTCTGTTCATTCCAATGACTTCACATTTATATCCACGGTGCACAATGTGTTAGGTTGGCTTGCTGTGGCCGTTTTGGGTCTGACTCTCCGCCACCTCCTTGAACCAGACATCTGTCTGATACAACGCTCCCTAACCTTGCAGCCTACTCATGCGGCTCTCCTTGCATTCCATCAGGACCTGGACATAGCTTCAACCTTCAACCTCCAATCTCCAATTCCTTTACCTTAAATGGGCACTAAAGTCCTGCCCAAGTGCCCCAGGTCTATAAAAGAGCAGCCATTTTGCATCCTGGTGTGACTCCAGTGACCCCCCCCCCCCAACCCCTCACACCGCTGGACCTCGCCCAAACTAGTACCTCCCCAATAAAACTTGCTTATTTTACTATAATTCAGCTCTCATTCATCTCCTGCGGCGCTCCATCACCTTACACAGTGTTTATCCCTACCCTTTTTTTTTTTGGGGGGGGGGGCGCATCACTGCTCTCCGGTGGTGGGAGTAGGAGGCCCAGCCCCACTGCTGGAATTGAACCTGCGTCCCAGTGGGCCGCAGTCCCGCGCACAACCACTACGCCACCAGGGCTCAGCCCCTATCCCTACCCTTTTGTTTGGGGAATTTACTCCTCTGAATCCCAGATGCACATACCCAGCTTAACTTAATCACTTGGGGTCCCTGTCTCGTGCAAAGGATTAGCATACTTGGCTGCTCATTGAAAAGCATGAGGTTCAAGTGCACACAGGGATGACTGGGTGGGGGGGGGGGGGAAGCCTGGAGCTCTACATCTACAAACTTAGCTAGTGAGAATCCTGCAGAGCGCAGCTCTACCCTGACGTCTGTGGTGTTGGCATGGGTTGAAACCTGCTCAATGGCGAAAGCAAGCGAAGCCATTTATCCATTTAGCTCTTGTTGCAACATTTAAAGTTTTTCAAGCCTGTAAGTGTTTCATTCTGCCATACTTATCATTATGAGTCTAATCTGACTTGCTGGCACCTAAAAATAATAACATCCTGGAACTTTTGAATTGTATTCTCCGAGGCCTGCCCTTCTTCATGTGTTCTTCATCTTATAAATTAGCACAGCCTATAGCAGGGACGTCTTGGGCTATGACCTGTATGGCAGGCAGTTTGAAATCACCTGAAACTCCATGGAAAAAAAAATACTGAGTTTTATACTCTGTTAAAGAATTACAGTCTCAGAAACCCACAGGGGGTCACTGTCAGTTAACATTGACTCACTGGCAGTGAGCTTTTGTTTTGTTTTGTTTTTCTCAAGCCAAAAATTAAGATGCCATACATGACCATTTTATTCACCCCTCCACATCCTATAATGAAACTCCACCCAGTTTTTCTCTCTCTCTCTCACCACTCGAGACAAAGCCATCATTTGCTCTCAATTGGGTTCCTATAGTAAGCACATGATGATATCCACAGGACTCCTACAGGAAGGAATTATGCAGCATTTACATGCTCACCTTGAGCATGTGTAGCTCTGCCCATGTTTGGACTTGTTTTACAAAAACCTTTCATGCATCAGTGCCTCCACATATGCTGCCCTTGACTGGAATGCCACCTCTCCACCACCCTTCTTTCTGATTAATGCCGTCATACATTATTTCAGCCCAAGCCCCACTTCCTCTCAAAGTTTTCTTTAACCAAGATCTTGAAAGCCAACCTTCTATCCTTATTCACTTTCGGACCATGAGTTGAAATGATACATGCAGGGGCTTCAAAGAGTTCATGAGAGGTAGTGTGAGTACAGACCTGACCCTGGCAGATCCAACCTTGAGGACTACGTAACCACAGGAAGCAACTCATGAACAGAGAGGACCACATGGCCAGCCCCACTCAGAGCCAAATGGACACCACCACCACCACCATCCCTAAAAATATGTGTTCCAGAAGACAGCACTAAGCCTACAGGTTGCAGAGAGGCACCGGCATGCCATGTCCACACAGAAGCAAAATAAAAGGAAAAAGAGTGAGGAACTAGAGCCCATACTGGCACATCAAGCCTTGAGGATGACATCCCTGCCCAGACCTGCAAAGACACACAGAGGACTGTAGGACCAACAACAGTTGGAAACACAATGTCCCTTCGCTGGAGCTGATCACATCAGAGAACAATACTGGGGACATGTGGCAGGGAGCGTGTCTGGTCTGACCACCCCCTTTGTGGAGTGAACCAAGAAGAGAATATAACAAGTTAGCAACTGGAGCAAACCCAAGCCACAAAACACCTTCAGGCTAGGAGGGGCAGTTCTTGGAACACCACCACCACCACCACCCCCTACTAAAAAACAAACAAACAAACAAACAAAACAGTGGGACAATAGTCCTAAAGGGCAGTGGATGGACCGGAATTAGGTATGCTTTTTCTTTCTTTCTTTTTTGCTAGCTTTATTTTTTCTCTTCAGTCTTTTAGGGGGGTTCGTTTTGCTTTCATTATTGTTGTTTTGCCTACGAATCTAAGCATGGGATGCAAGCCCAGGAGAAATCCAGGGACTGAAGGAAGAGGTGGGCAGCAGTGAGCAAATAGCACCACAGACATAGGAGCAACTAGGGAATTAAAAGCAGCAGGAGGGAGGTCTTACAGGTTCCAGTGGTGGTGGAGCAACAGCAATCTAGCTGAGAGGAATTACTCAGAGGTAGAAGGGGAACATTAGAGTGGGGCAGGAGGAAAGTAAAAGGAAACAGAGGAACAATCTAAGAAGCAAAGCTATGGATACAGGTATAAAAACGGGTGTCCATTTATGTGCATACATGAATTCATGAAAATAGAGGTATTGGCCTAGGTATATATATTTATATGACCTTAAATTGAGGAAGTGAATAGATTTTGGGCCTCTGCTCAAGTCCTCCCTTGATGCAAGGATATTTTGTTCTAATAACCTGGAATGCTATGATACTCACCCTCCCGACACAGTCAATGAAGACATGTGGGTGCATAAACAAATGTGGGGAATAAAGCAGATGCTGCCCAACTTTCAAATGATATGGCATCTGGTGTCTTAAAGTCTTGAATTGAAACAAGCAGCCATCAAGCAGAGAAGCAACAAGCTCATGTGGAAGAAGTACTCCAGCCTGTGGGAGCAGGAGGTGTCGACAGAATCAGGTTATAGCCACCAGAAGATCCCCAACAAGCAAGAAGAAAATTGTTGAGGGTGAGGGGGGCGAGAGCAGAGACCCAAACACCACCTGTAGATAATAGGACAACCCCTCACAGCAGGGGCACAAGGAAGGGATAAGTCAACTAGGGTGTGCTGTAGCACCAATGGAACACACAGTATCCCCCTGGTTTTTGAGGGTTCCTCATCCCCAGCAATCATGTCCCCATCCTGCCTTTCAGTTCCTGCCAGACTGAAGCATGTGCACTGGTAAAGATGAGAACTCCCAGCACATGAAATCCAGATCACATGAACCCTCAGAAACAGAACTGCGAGTAGCCATACTGGGAGGGTAGGAAAGTGAGGGGAGTAGAGGAGGAAAGGGGAACCGACTGCCAAGATCCACGCATAACCTCTCCCCTACTCCCAGGGAGATGAACAATAGAAATGGGGGTGAAGGGAGACAGAAGTCTATGTAAGACATAAAAACAATAATAATTTATATGATGAAGGGGTCATGAGGGTAGGAGGTAGAGAAGGAGGTGGGTAGAAAGGCGCTGTTACCAAGGGCTCAAAAAGAAACTAAATGTTTAGATAATTATGTTGGCAACATAAGAACAAAGATGCTTGAAACAATTTGTGGACAGAATGTTATGAGCTGGGGTTAGGGCTAGGGCTAGGGCTAGGATTAGGGTAAAGGAAAAAAA
>PVJH01018237.1:0-45635 GCA_004026705.1 Nesogale talazaci | reverse complement strand
AGACCTGTAGAGGTAGCAATATGTACAAGAAAGGTCTCCTAAAATGGAGCAACTTAAGCAAATAAAACAATGATAACAACAGCAAAAAAACCCCTCAATGTACTATACAATATGTAACAGAATAATAAAAATAATAGCAATATAAGAACCTGTATAAAGTTCAAGGTCTGTTGTTGACCTCCTAGAGTGACCACGAGTTGAGTTGGATGGGGTGCCAATACCCTGGCCCCAAAGTATATCCTTGTCACTCCATCTGTGACTCTACGCTCTGCTACACATTCTTAGTGCTTTGCATTGGCGTGGTTGTGTCCAACAGGGTATAATCTTGACCACGCTTCTTCTTCCTGGCCCCAATAGGCCTTGGGTCTGCGAGGGTAGCCGTATTTCTTAATGGGGCTGGCCGTGCAGTCCTCTTTGTGCAGTAGCTATTCTAAGTGGGATTATTGCCCTGAAGGCTCGGTGGGCCAGGATGCACGTCATTCTCTCTTCCTCCCCTTTCATTTGTTCTCATGTGCTCTGGTCAGGTTTATCTCACTCCCCAAGCTTCAGCTTCAGTGCTGGCCTCCAAGGCAACTTCCTCTGGTAGAGAGGTGGCTGCCCCTATAGTTGGGGTTGGGGTTGTGTTCTCAGACCCCTCCACTGGTTCTCCACCTGTTTGCTGTTTTTTATAGCAGATTTATCTAGTATTTAATTCTGTTTAATGCATAGGACTGTCAGCAATCAACATTGACTAGATAGTACTGAATTTGTTTTGGCTTCTATTTTTGATTCGAGTGGGTTGTGGCCCTCACCCAGTGAGTGGGGCTGCGTAAGATATGGCTGTGGGTTGGGGTATGTGAGTTCAATGAGTCCCTGTCAGGTGGGACAGGGAAGGAAAAAGACACCTAACAATAACAGAAAAGATCATTTCTAAGGAAAAAAGAAAAAATAGTATAATATTGGAAAACAAGCAAATCGCAGGGGCTGGTGCCTTGATGCAGCATGGCCATACTTCTGTTTACCAGGAGGGTGTGGGAAACAAGGGTTGGTTTTCTGGTCATCAGCCCAACAGTGTGGGTGCTTTTGCTTTTGAATTGCTGTCCCAATCCAAAGCCTCGGAGCAGTCGTATTGCATCATGCTCGCAGATAATTCACCCTTTCCATCTGTCTCCTCTCTTAAAGCATCTGTTCACCTGCTTCTCCTTATTGTTATTCAATCCACTTCTTTAGCCTTTTCTCTGAAGCTCAGGTTTCCAGGATTATCATCTGTGTCTGTTTCATTGAATCTCACATGTCTTTGTTGTATAGCATCTGGGTAATGTATCGATCAACTTGCTGGAAGTGATTTAACTTTTTCTAATATCAGAATTGACATTTCCTTAAAAGATGGAATACCAGTCTACAACAGTTTTTAGAATCTAAAAGGCACTTGTGCAGAAATAAGTTCTTTAGGGATTGAATCATCATTTCTGAAACCGATTTCATCAAATTTGGTGGCTAACAGAACACTTCAGAATGTGACAGTGCCAAGGTCACTGTGCAAAATCCAAGTTGAAACCCATGTTTTCTAATGCTTGTTTACATCATGATTTCCAGGCTTTATGGACAAGATTGGCTCTAAGACTATCTTTGAACAGTTTCCAGATTTGATTTGATGCCTCCTAGATTCCATCTGTCCCTATGCTTCAATACAGGAAGAGGAATACAGGAGGGAATCTGAAATGTATAATCTACACTTTCATCAGAAATCAACATTGCTGAAAATACTGAACTGGACTAGGATCTCTAGGCTTTGTTTCCTAGAACTGAAAGCAAGGGAACACGCGTTTACTTAGAGTCTCTTGCTGCCAGAGTGGGGGCAGCCCTCCAGGGGACCTCACTAGTGGTTCCCATGCTTGTTAACTCCTAACCAGGGTCCTGCTCTCCGAAGGGGCTGATTTGGAGCAAATGACTCTTTTTATCATCGGGAAAAAAGAATAATGCAGTTGTGTGTCTGTTTTTAATGCAGTTGTGGCGGACATGTGCTTATGTTAATTTCATGATTGAGATGTAGGGGTGGAGTCTGACCTGTTAATCTGGAGATAGCCATTGAGTAGCCAATAAGGCCTCTGTGTGGGCATGGCTTTCTCCTGAGACTTCTGGGAAATCTCGCGATATTTCCCTCATAGAGATGAGAAACTATCTCCCCAGTTGTTGGGAGTGAGTCTCTGAGACAACGAGCTATGGACAAGACGAGATGGCAGTGTCCGAGGAGCTGGAAGAGCTGGAGAAGAAGCCACACAGCCTTACCCTGATGGAACCAGACCTCTGAAGCTGGAGAAGCCACGTGGAGACCCCTGCCAGCAATGAGTTGCTTCTACCACCACTGGATGCTGTTGATGGACCCTGAGCCCTGGAAGTAAGGAGCCATGGGGACACCCCTACCAGTGCCGGGACTCTGCACCCGCTGACCTGTGACTTCGTGAGTTGGAAGGACACTTTATAGACTGGTATCAGGGATATAGGCTACTATCGGACTTATGACTTTGAACTGGACTGGGCTGGGATGCTTTCTCAATGTCCCATTCCTCTTGTATGTAAACCTTTTACTTATATCCATATGCATATCTATGAATTTGTTCCTCTAGTCTACCCGGACTAACACAGCAGTTATATGTTAATTCATCAGAGATGAATTCTGATGTTATGACAAGTTCTAGGAGATAGTGGCTTGTTGTTACTTTATTGTTATCATCCATTATTATATTAATTAATTATTATAGTAAGGCATGACGAGCATGAGAAAGAAAGAAATAATAAGAGTCAGATGCATATCATGGCAGCATGCTCATCTCAGCCCGGTGGTCCACATGGAGAGAGAGAGAGAGAGCAAACTTTATTTTTTTTCTAAGCATATATAACCTTAAAGTGGACATGTGAACCCTGCTGTTACAGGTCAAGACTTGTCACAAGAAGGGGCTATCCTAATGGCTATACAGTAATGAGGGAGAAGATCTAGGAGTGTGACAGGGAAGGAAGGGAATGAGAGAAGGGAAGAATTCAGATTTCTAAATATGGAAGAACAGGTTTGCCTGGTTAGGGACCATTGATAGTAGCCTACTCACCCCATTTAGTATACTTCAGAGGAAGGGACCCATTGTCCTAAGAGCAGGGAAGTTAACCCTATCTTTTGTGCAAGGCAAAGACCTGAGCAGCTGGGGTATTTATGGAGAATATCTAACTTCTGACTTCCACACCAATTGCAGGCACATGGCCACTAATATTTGCTTAATATTTTGGAGTATGTACACTTGCGGAAAAGTTCTAATTTCTCCGACAGGGGACCCCATTTTAGTGGCAGGACTGAAGGAGACCATCTTTAATCTTAGGACTCCAAGAGCCCTGTGCTTGAGAGAGCACTGAAGTTTGCTCACTCTTCAATTATTGACATCATAGACCCAGTAGTGAAGAAATCAGAACTTTTCTTACCTGCAAGGAAGTTTAAAATGACGTTTTTATTTTGTTTGTAGATATTCCTATTTTTTCTTTATCTTCTGATTGCGTTAATAGTATGAAATTGGACTTAAAAAATTCCCCAATAAGAAAAATAGTACAGAATTGTTCACTTACTGTTTTCTTACACGGTTCCTTGAAACGGGCTTCACAGTCTATCACAATAGTATTGTTTATGGTATCATAATCTCCTAGTAGTCCTAGTTTACCACTGTGGCTGCATTATATATGTGTTTGTCAGCAGGAAATGGTAGGCAAACTCTAAAAGCTATATGAAATAGTGTCAAGATGATCATGTTTAAAGCAATTATTATTTCACGAACTTGGTTAAGTACATCATTTTAGTTTAGGACACTGCTTGTTCTGTTTTTTTCCTCCTCCAGTTCTGTTTAGATACTAGATAGATTCATTTCATTCATCAGAAGTCTTTGGGGGCTGAGCCCCGGTGGCGTAGTGGTTGAGTGCGGGACTGTAGCCCACGGACTTGATGGTTCAAATGCAGCAGCAGCTCTCTGGGAGCAAGGCTGGGTAGCTCACACGACCACTCGAGGGCAGTGATGCCCACAAAACAAACAAACATACATATAAACAAACAAACAAACAAACAAAAAGAAGTCTTTGGAAGACAGAATGGATTGGAATCCACTTTTCAATATGCCATTTCCTAACACACACACACACACACACACACACACACACACACACACACACCCAGACCAAGAGTGACTCCACATGTTCCCTCCTCCTGATCCCGTACATAAACATTGCTTAGGTTAAGTGGGAGAGTGGACTAGAAGGAATCTGAGAAGCAAGTACTTGAGGACCACACTGTGTCTTGAAACTGTAAAACATCCTAAGTGTCTTCGTTCTCTACTGCTGCTGTCGTGGAAATACCACCAGTGGGTGACTTTAACAAACAGAGGTTTATTGTCTTACAGTTGGGAAAGCTAGAAGCCCTAATTCAGACTGCTGGCTAGGGGAAGGCTTTCTCTCTCTCTCTCTCTCTCTCTCTCTCTCTCTCTCTCTCTCTCTCTTTTCTGCTAGAAAGCCCTTGTCCCTTTAACTTTTTCTTCCTAGTTCCTTGGAGATCACCATGGGTCTTGGCATCTATTTCACCCTATCTTTCCTCCTTTTGCCTGCCATTTTAATATATTTTACATCCCCAAATGGGAACCCTGGTAGTACAGTGGCTTCTCTGGTGGGCTTCTAACTCTAAGGTTAGCAGTTTGAGCCCACAAACTGTTTAGAGGGTTTTGTTGCCTGTTTGAAATGAACTTGTTTGTCACAAAGATTCCAAGTCCACTTTATTCTTTAATTTTTTGGAGGGGGTATCACTGCCCTCTGGTGGTCGTGGGAGCTACCCAGCCTTGCTTCTGGAGAGCCACTGCTGGATTTGAACTGCCAAGCCCGTGAGCTGCAGTCCCGCACTCAACCACTGTGCCACCGGGGCTCAGCCCCCAAGTCCACTTTAATTTTCCTTTTTTCCCCTTTTTCAGCCACTCGGATCATTATTTAGATCCGAGGGGTAAGAAATCTGGAGGGTTTTTTTTTAAAGCTTCGCTTTTTTTTTTTTTAATTTCATTACTTATTTACTCAAGTATAAGCCAGCCTATCAGCCAAAGCACCTAATTTTAGCACAAAAACTGCATTAAAAATGTGCTGAAAGACTCAGCTTATCCTCGAGTATCTACTATGTTCCTGTGGTTTTTAAGGTGGCATGTTCTGTGGAGTTGCACAGTCCATCTCAACCAAGCAGGAGGCGACCCGCAGAGCCCGCATCAGTGCGCTTCTCCTTGGGTTTCCCTTCCATCTTCCCAAACTACTGTCTATCATAAGAAAGGGGTATTTCCAATGTTAGATTGCTGGTAGTTTATCTAAACTTCAGTCAATACAAGAGTAATAGTGAATTTATCTTAAATAAAGTACACAGGCATAAATAAGTCACTGCCACTGAGTCAATTCTGACTCACAGCTGCCCTCTCGGAAACTGCCCCTGTGGTTCTGAGATTAGAAAGCCTCGTCTTTCAGGGATTAGCAGTCCTCATTTTTCTCCTGCCAAGCGGCTGTTGTTTTCAAACAGCTGACCTTGAAAGTAGCAGCCCAACACATAACTGCGATGTCACCAGGGCTCGTCAGTGCACAGGCACAGTGGCTGCAAATGATGCTCTCTGAAAATTGTAGCTAATTTATGACCATTAGACTCCGGTTTAAAGGTAAAGCAAAAAAAAACTCCCATTTGTTTGTTTGTTTTTTGGTTTTTTGTGGCATCACTGCCCTGGTGGGAGTAGGGAGCTCAGCCTTGCTCCTGAAGAGCTGCTGCTGAATTTGAACCGTAAACCCTGTGGGCTGCAGTCCAGCACACAACCACTGTGCCACCAGGGCTCCGTCAAAAAAGCTCCTTTCTAAAATGGAAAAATGCATTGGGTTCCTAGTGTTAATGAAGACATTTTTACATTTTCTTTTTAGTATTTATAAATGCATTTGATTTTCACTGTATTAATTCAAAAGAGTTTTGGCATGATAGGAAGATCTAAAAATCAGAAACTTTGTGTATCTTTTTATTTTTTTTTAAATTAATGGGAAGAAATTAAAAAAGCAACTAAAATATTCATTTCTAAATATTAATCATATAAACTTTTTGGTATATGCCATGCTAGTGTTTTTTATCTTGCTTGTCATATGTATGTATATGTATGAGAGTATACATGTGCACATTTTAAAATAATAAGATCACATTATGAATCTTGAGGGTTTTTTGTCATTTTTTTAATGATTTAAAAATTTTTTAATGGTATTGCTGGGCAGGATATTAAACATTGTTTTAATTTTTTTACTACTAAAATCCTATAATCATATTTTGATCTAATCTTTGTATGTGATTTCAGATTTGTTATTTTCTTTCATTAGATTGATGAGCATAGAGAAAGCAATTACTTTTTTTTTTAAACACAGTTGCCATTATTGCCCTTCAGAAAGGTTCCACACTTTCATATTTCTAATGTGTCAGGATTTTTATCTATTTATTTTTAACACTTGTATTTCAGTGTTTGATTTCATGGAGTTACAATTAGTTTGTAATTTCATGGGATGGAATTGTAGATGGTTTGTGATAATAATTCAGCAATCTTCTACTTTTAGTTCTTGGAAGTGACTAGAGAAATAAAATGAAATATATTCATTGCTATTTAATTTCAGAATGACATTCTACCCCTCTCCAACACAGTACCTGAAGATGTGGGAAAAGCTGACCAATTAAAAGATGAAGGTAAGTATTTCATATCAAATATACTGTTTTAGGAAAGACTTTGGAAACTCTGATTTTTTTTAAAAAGCATCTGCAACTAGTCAACATACTTCTGGTTTTCACTGCCTTGACTCGTGGTTGGGTGGCGCTGAGGCTGTTTCAAAGCAATAGCCCCGTGTACAACAGAAACACTGCCCTGTAGTTGCGGGCCATGCTCACATTGTTATGCTTGAGCCCGCCGGGGCAGCCACTGTGCCTGCCAACCTTGCTGAAGTTCTTTCTCTTTTTCACTGCCACTTAGCAAGCATGAGGTCCTTCTCCCGGAACTGGTCTCCCCAGCCCAGACTAAGTTAGCCTAAATCCACATGGTCCTCAGGAAGCAAAAAGGAATATGTTACATAGAAGCTGGGCTACACAGCACGGCTTGCTTGAAAGAAGCAGATTTGTAGTGAAATGCCAAATAACGTATGAGTGGATTTCATTTGCTACTTGTATGGTGAGATCCCAAATGTTTGATCAGATTTCCTAATTTTTGGTACAGTTAGTGTCATTGAATTCTTGGAAATTTGATTACCCACAATATTATATTTCTAGCTACTGAAACAGTCTTGGCTTGACCAGATAATTCTTCCTTGAGAATCTGCATTCTGTTTTTGAATTTTCTTTCAGAAATGGTGAAGGTGTGAACCCCTCGGTGATGCAGCATTTTCCCTTCCCACACCTTCCTTCTGCAGCACCTTTGCTTTCGCGCTACACTTGACCTTAGTCAAAAGACCAAGAAGCAATGGATTAGCTCTAGTAATAATGGTCAGAAAATGGCAAATTAAGAGATTTGAGGGGGAGGCCGGGGGCGTAGGGGTTGTCTCTCAGGCTTATTCTCACTGCAAAGGAGCTTGCATTCCCTGGAGGGTCGGTGATGACATAATGAGTGTCAGATGAGTTACAGGGCTGAGAGCGCGAGACTCATTTGCCCGTGGTCACAGCATCGATAGATGGAATTTGTGCCTTTGCCTTCAATCAGATGATGAGGGCGTACTGTCAAGCACAGGGTGATCCCAGGCTGTATGTTGTGTGGATCTGTTGATCAAGGCTTTCTGGAAAATTGCATCACTGATGAGTTCACACACTAACAATCTGAGCAGGGAAAAAAATCAAATTATTTCCATTAAACATTAAATCCTTTCATTAATATTTCATGTAATTTTAAGTCAGATTGTCTATTTGCTTAATGTAGTTTGCTGACACCATTTCTGAAACCAAATACAAAACCCAGAGCCAACAAATCTAATTTCTTTTTTACTTTTTTTAAATCATTTTATTGGGGGCTCGTACAAGTCTTATCACAATCCATCCATCCATCCATAAATCAAACATTCCTAAGGCTGTGAGTCTTTATAGCAGCAGACACAGCCACCTCTTTCTCCCATGGCATGGCTGGTGGATCTGAACCACCAACCATTCCATCACCCAGTCCTTAGCCCCTGTCCCAGCTGGACGCTTTACCATTTCTGAAAGAAAATAAAAAACGGAAACCAAGATACCAAGATTTACAAGGGCACTTCAGAAAGTTCATGGAAAATTTCCATTACCTTTTAATTCCATTTTTCCAAGGATATTTTAAAGCCCCTGTGTATATGTCAACGTATGGTGTACCGTGTGATTTGGGCTGATAGCAGTATCTGTCTGGTAAGACAGGTCACGGTCGCTTCCCATAATGATTGCAGCATAGAAAACCCGGTGTTTTGTTTGTTTGTTTGTTTTGTTTTGGGGACATTGCTGCCCTCTGGTAGTGGGATTAGGAGACTCAGCCTTCTTGCTGAATTTGAACCTCCAACCCAGTGGGCCGCAGTCCCGCGCACAATCACTAAGCCACCAGGGCTCAGCCTGAAAACCCAGTGTGACAGTTCCACTTTGCTCTACGACTGAGCTTGGATCGCCGTGTAGCACCTAACAACATTGGCTAGTTATGGTATCTGAAAATTTATCTTTCTAGAAATTGATCTTCCCACGTCTTACTGGATAATTAGCACGATTAGTTTGCCAGTGTCGCCCAGTGGAGTGCTGAGAGGTTGGCCATTGGACCAGGTGTGTGTTATGACTGAGCCTGAAGATGAAGTGCCCATCGAAATGGTGTGGGAGGAGGGGGGGGAGGCAGCTCTAAAACAGAGGAGGGAAAAACCAGGAAGGAGAGAAACAATTGGGGTTTGCCTGTGATAGTCTTAATTGTTGCATTTACTCTCAGAATGAGATTTGTATAAGGTATATAAGCATTTCTCTCTCTCCTTTTTTAAAAAAGTGTTTCTTTTTAAAACTTTATACTGCTCATGAATGTGCCCTGAAGGATAAGAAAGATCAACTGAATATAGTATAAGATTTATCTCCAGCGTAACTGAAAACTCCTGCTGGTCCATTCATATTACTGTATTTTTTATAGTTAAAATGTCTCTTTCTGATTTTTTATATACTTCTGTATTTTATGCTTACTGCATATGTTGATTATTTTAGGCAATAATCACATGAAAGAAGAAAATTATGCTGCTGCCGTGGATTGCTATACCCAGGCATTGGAACTGGATCCAAATAATGCGGTTTATTATTGCAACAGGTAAGCTGGCACCATTGTAGTAGGTTGATTGTTCTTAAATCTTTGGAGTCATAGTTCTGAAAGAGAAGTGTAAAATGTGTTTATTTACAAAATTCTGTGAGTTCAAAAAAAAAAGCAAGAGGAGTTGAAGAATAAAAACAAGGGCTGAGCCCCGGTGACGTAATGGTTGTGCGCGGGACTGTGGCCCACTGGGATGGAGGTTCAATTCCAGCTCCATGGAGCAAAGGCTGGGCCTCCTACTCCCACCACCTGAGGGCAGTGATGCCCCCCCCCCAAAAAAAAAAAACAAGTGTTAAAAGTTAACCTAATAGAGGCAACTTTTGTTCTGGCATATTTTGTTCCATATTAAGGTAAATCTTTTTAGATTCAATATTATCCACACAGTGGATCATAAACAGTGTGTTATTTTATTGAAATCTCTTGTAAGCAATCATATTTGCTTGACAAATATGAGCTGTGCTATTTTGGAGACATTATTTAGATAATGCATTATTTTTTAATTTCCCTGATTCCATTTTGAATTTCTAACACTTCCCATTGTCCTTGACAATTATGATCTATGCTATTTTTGAATGATTGGCTAGACATACTTTAATTTGCATAATGATTGTTCTTTAAAGGTACCACCTCGGAGATCCATGGGAACCATTCTCCCCTGTCCCCCAGGGGAGGGGCAGTGAGTTCAGGTTGGGGTTATAGTTCTGCTGGTGGACACTGAGTTTCTTTCAATCTCTTCCTCTCCCAGTATTGTCAAGCTTTGGTGAAACAATTTTGTTTTCTAAATATTTTTCCTGGAATTCACATTTTCTATATTTTGAACATAGTCTTGGAAATGTGCTTAGCAGGGCTAATGGAAGAGCCAGGAAAGAAATTGTCGATGCAGATTGTAAAGTTATTCCAAGTTCTTTGAAATTATTTAGGAAATGAATTCCCTCCTCCAAGCAATTATGAATATATCTAGCATACCCTTATCAGCATCAAGTATCCAAATTATTATTTTCTACTTAAAATGTAATCTTAGTATTTTATTATCAATTGACCTAATTTATATTTACTTAATTTTTGGAGACCTCTGGCATTTTTTTGTGTGTGACTTCACTGCCCTGGTGAGAGTAGAAAGCCCAGCCTTGCTCCTGTAGAGCTGCCGCTGGATTTGAACCATCAACCCAATGGGCCGCAGACCTGCACACAACCACTGCGCCACTGGGGCTCAGCTATCTCAGATGTTCTTCACATGTTGATTGTTTATGAGTAAGATTTTGATGACTGTGCCAGGCCTTAGCCTATCTGGTCTTAGACTTACTCCTGTTTCTTTCTTTGCTGAGCTTTTTATCACAGTGGGCTGATGCCTATAATCGGCATGCTCAGGCTTCTGTGAAAGGAATTGGCAGGAGGTAGGTGGGTCGAAGGGGAAGGGCTATCTCAGAGTGTTTCCTTTCTCTCCCTTTTAAGAAGACCCATGATTGGTCTCCTTTTGGCAGAGGGAGCGGGGTGGAACCCGGTGACCGTGGGCTGTGCACTCTGCATTTGGTCCTTCTTCTCGGGAGTGGGAAAGGCCTTCCAGGGTGGTTCGCCATTCAGGTTTTCTCTCACGGCTGGAATTCTTTCCCTGCATGAAATGAGTGCTTTTCAGATATGTCAGCCGCTACACGCATCCTAACCTTTAGTAGTGTGATTATTATGCTTTTCAAAATACGATACACCTGGTATCAGCGTTATTTAGCCAGACTTTCTGCAGCGATGGGGATGATCTGTATCTTTCTTGCCCACCATGGCCATTGAGCACTCGCACTGTAGCTACTGTAACGAGCAACTAAGATTTAGAAATTATTGTAAAATCCATTTATACTGATGAGCTTAATGAGTTAAATTTGAAATGCCATATGTGGCTATTCCTGTGTGAGAGAGCACATTTACATACTAGACTTACCATTCCAATGTCTAAAGTTATGATCATAGGTTAGTGATATTGTCATAGGGTATTATTTGCCATTTAGCATTATATTTAATGTAAAAATTAAAAATATGTTGTGAAATATTTTTTTTAACCCTTGATCCTTTTTAGTTTAGTGTGTTCTTCATTTCCAGACTGGACTTCTATTTTCTTATTTTTCCTTTACATTGAAATTTTATCACCTCAAGTCTATTTTGGTATGATTACTTTATTTGCTTTTGAAGTAATACTTTTATTAATTATATATTTTTAATTTTAATGGTATGTGCTTATTGTAGTTTGGGTGGAAATTTTACAGACCAAATTGTTTTCCATTCAGCAATTTTTAAATTTGGGCATCACTGCTCTCCAGCGGTGGGAGTAGGAGGCCCAGCCCCACCGTTGGAATTGAACCTCCATCCCAGTAGGCCGCAGTCCCATGCACAACCACTACGCCACCAGGGCTCAGCCCCCATTCAGCAATTTATATACATTTTGTTTCTTTCTTTTTAATCATTTTATTGGAGGCTCATACAGCTCTTATCACCATCTATACATCCATCCATTGTGTCAAGCACATTTGTACATATGTTGCCATCATCATTTTCAAAACATTTTCTTTCTACTTGAACCCTCGGTATCAGCTCAATACCCCCTCTCCCATCCTCCCTCCCTCATGAACTCTTGATAATTTGTAAATTAATTTTTTGTCATGTTTTACACGGACCGCTGCCTCCCTTCCCCCATTCTCCTATTGCCTGTCTCCCTGGGAGGGGGTTTCATGTCGATCACTGCGATGGGTTCCCCCTTTCTCTCCCCACCGTCCCCTTCCCCTCATTAGTATCACTGCTCTCATTGGTGGGCCTGCAGGTCTTATCTGTCTCAGATCCCCTGTGTGGCAAGCTTTTGTCTGTACCTGTGTACAAGCTCTGCTCTAGCCAGATTTAGAAGGTAGGGCTGGGGTCATGACAGCTGGGGGGGGAGGGGAGCATGAAAGAACTAGAGGAAAGTTGTATGCTTGGTCAGTGCTATACTGCACCCTGACTGGCTCGTCTCTGGATTCTGTTTCTTGGCATTAGTTGCCATCCCCTCAATATAATTGCACCCCTTCCCCAAGGTCCCTGTTTTCCCTTGTCCTTTTCTCCTTCCCCTTCCTGTCTTCCAAGATTTGATTAGGGCCAAGTGTTGAGTTTTTCTATGGTTGATGGTATGGAGGGTACTTCTTCCTGGTGGTATTATTCACGTTATAGCCTTCCTATTGTTGGGTGGAGAGTTGACCCCCGAGGGCAGGTGCAATTCTGGACTGGAAGGGTGGGCATGACTATATTCATCAATATAAAATCTTTGCGACTGTACATAAGAATTGCCTTTTCATTTATGGGAAAGTCTTAAACTTCAAAGGCCTCTCTAAATTAATTGGATCTACATTTTCATGAAGTGAATTTTATCATAAGGAGGATAATTATACCCATCTGCAGTGACCTTCTCCAACCACCTGGCCAACCAAACTGGAAGACATCAATATTTGTCTCCACCCCAAAGACAAGTGAATGAGGAAATCGAATGAGGAAATTATTGGACAATCTCACTAGTGCCACGTGTAAGCAAAATTTTGCTGAAGATCTTTTAAATGTGGTAGGATTGGCAGGAAGTTCCCAGAAATTCAGTCGGATTTAGAAGAGGATGTAGCATGAGGGACATCATTGTGAATATTAGATGGATCTTGGTTAAAAGCAAAGAGTACCAAAAAGGCACCTGTGCTTTATTGACTACGCAAAGACATTGGATGGTGTAGATCTTAGTAAATCCCGGTTAATATTGCAATGCGTAGAAACCCGAGAATATTTCATTGGACCTAGGAGGAACTTTGTACATAGACCAAGAGGCAGTCGTTCATACAGAAGAAGAAGGGACATTACATGGTTTAAAATCAGGGAAGGTGTGCACCAAGGCTGTGTCATTTTATCATACTTATTTAATCTCCAAACTAAGCCACTAATCCAGGAAGTTGGGCTAGATGAAGAAGAATGCAGCATAAGGGTGAGAAGAAGACGCATTAATCACCTGATATGTGGGTGACATAACCTCGTGTAATAAAAAGTGCAGAGGATTGGAGCACTTGCGGAAGACTGAGGACTCCAGCTTTCAGTGTGAATGGTACATCATTTTAAAGAAAAGCAAAATCCTCACAACTGTCCCAGTAAAGACCCTCCTGATAAACAGAGCAGAAATGGAAGTTTCCTAGCTTTCACCTGGAGATGAGATGAATGCAGGTGCCTGGGCATGGATCAGACACCTCTTAGTCTTCAAAGTAGCATAGTAGAGAGATCTTTCGTAGCATGTCTGCCCTATGCAGTCCATCACTTCTTTCTTTCTTTCTCTCTCTTTCTTTTCACTTATTTATTTTAATGAGCAAAAAAAGGAAAACTACTTTCTGTGAAGATTGTAGTCCAAAAGTCCATCACTATATTTTTTTCATGACAGTTTCTTTTTAAAATCATTTTCTTGGGGACTCTTACAACTCCCATCACAATTCATCCATCCATCCATTGTATGCAAAGCACATTTGTACCCTTGTTGCCTTCATCATTCCAGGTCCGTCAATATTTATTTGAGCTGGTTAAATCTGATTATTAAATAATAGGTAACAAACTATGAGCTTACATTGAATCTAACAACAGACACTCTTTAATATCTAGAATATGACATAAGGAATATCAGGGGGGATAACAAAAAAATCATCACGTACAGATGCCCCTGGAAAAGAACAGATACATCTGCAGGTGAGGGTCAGAGGGTGCAATGCTTTAGAAAAAAAAAAAAAAGCCCTAGAGGAAATGCAGTGAATTTACATGAGTGAAGTGCTTTTCCTTATGAGCACAGGAGAGGGGAGGAAAAGAGAGGTTGGAATTCAAAGGCATATGCTGAATGGCTTCTCCATTTCAAATGCTACTAAACATATTTAAGTTACAGACTAGAAGCCTTTGAAGAAAAGAACACTTTAGCTATAATAGGCTCATTGCATAATTCTTTAGTAATCTGAACAATTTTCAAGTAATGGTGAGGACTCGAAGACTAATTTTACTTTAACAATGGCTTACATATGCTCTTTCTCACCCTCTGGACTGTTTTAGAAACACTTTTTCACATGCTTCCTAAGGAACTCTCCCCCTATTCCTGAAATGCCTTCTATCATAGAATTGTCAGAATTTTGTTCCCATACAGCCAGTATCTCCCGCCTTTTGTGGCTATAGGAACTCCCTGTTTAGTAGCCTCACATGACTCTTCAGTGAAAGAAGTTGTAAACAAGATTTTCATCCTTTTATTCCAAGACAACAGGATCCACGGAAATCTTGTGTTACCTTCTGAGGCAAAATTCCGACTCTTACCCCGCTTTGTTTCAGCTGTTCAGTTTCAGCTTTGTTCATCTGTAATGAGGACACACTTCTCTTAGTGATCCCTTTCATCCATCTTCTCTGGAGTCCTTGACCACCCACCCGCTTCCCAAATCATAAGGGAGCATAGTAAGTGACTCCATCAGGTTGATGACACTGAATTTTCCATGAGTCAGTGAAAGTTTGACTTGTGGGGATAGTTTTCATTCTGATTATCAAGCTGCATGCTCACAGATGTACTTGTTCTGATAGCTGGCCCCAAGGCAGACAGGTACAGCTGGCAAAGGCAGCTCCCCTGAAAGGAGCAGGAGGAAGAGTGCCCCTCTGAGCTACATGATGTACATCTTTACAGTCTTCCACTCAAAGGACAGGCAGCCTACTATAAAGCTGTGTGTGCATAGCTCACCTTTCCTGCCATTGGCTTTATGCTGACCTGTAGAGACCCTATCGGACAGAAGAGAACTGTTTCTGTAGGCTTCTGAATCTATACTTCTACAGGAGTATTAAGCTTGTCCTTCTCCAGCCGAGTGACTGGTGGTTTTGAACTGCTAACCAAATAGCAACCCACTATGTGACCCACTACGCCACCTGGTGCCCTGTGTGTGCTTAGTGATGGTGAAAGTTAAAGCAGCATGAATACAGCTCAAACCCAAACCCCCTACCATCCAGTGAGCGATGATGACTCCAAAGGACCTTCTAGGGCAGGCTAGAACCGCTCTGGGAGTATCTGAGACTGGAACTCTGGAACTCTTTGCAGGAGTAGAATCTTCTAAAAGCCAGGTTGTGCTCCCGCAGAGCGACTGGCACATGACCGCTGTGCCACCAGGGCTCAGTGGGCCCAAAGGAGGAGCAATGTGAGCAAAGCCCCATTTGGACAGCCCCAATTGATCCAAGGACAGTGATGGTGGACCTTCATCACACATCTGTTGCACTTTCTGCAATGATGTGACCAGTATCTCAGCCGACTGTACAATCCTGAAGAGTCATACTGCCCTGAGAATGCTCCGGTTTCCACCCATGCCATTGAAGTACTTGTAAAGCATCACAGTTGTCCAATTTATCAACATGATGAACATCATACTTCCTCCAGTTGTATGTAAGGGCCAATCACAAAATACATGGAATCACTATAGCATCATGAACGATGATGGCTCCAGTGACCCAGTCTTTAAGTTCTTGGAGATTTTCAAGCTTGATAACTCAGTAGAGTGTACTCATTTTTAAAAATTTTTTGTTTTGTTTTGTTTTTGGGCATCACTGCCCTCTGGTGGTCATGGGAGCTACCTAGCCTTGTTCCTGGAGAGCTGCTGCTGGATTTGAACCGCCAAGCTCTTGGGCCGCAGTCCCACACTCAACCACTACGCCACCGGGGCTCAGCCGGAGTGTACCCATTTTTGTGTCAAAGAATTATTCTCTATTTAAAAAGATGGGTAGTTTTCCATTTTCTGCGCACATATTCCAATGTGCCACAGACCGTGTGGCCTCCTGAACAGTCATGCCTTCAAGGTGTGTTTCCGAGGCTATTGATCTTTATGGGACTGGAAAGCCTCATCTTTCTTCAGAGGACAGCTGCTCGCTTCAAACTTCGGACCTTGTGGCTAACAGCCCAGCTCACAGCCCCTAAGTCATCAAGCGCCCCTTTCACATATTGCATAGTGTCTCTATGTGTGTCGTGACCAAGTGTCAGTGGTATCAAATGGTTTCTTATCAAGTTGTAGTGGTGACATGGTAGTGGTGTCTGACCGAGCCTAAATTCACCAGTAGCAGAGAGGATTCAGATCAACGGCTTGGGGCTGATACCCGTGAGATGAAGGTCAGACGGGCCTCTCTCCTCCAGTCAAGTTACTGCTTCTTGCTCTCCTTCCATGGCACTCTCTGCTGTGTTCCATAAGTTGTCACAGTGTCCACACAGAACTCACAAACGATACTGTGTTCAAGGGCATATCAGCGAATTAACAGGTTATAATTCAGGATTAGAGACAATTCCTCTTTCTAATTCATCTCTTCATTTAGGACAGACAGGTGTGCCTGCAAGTATGCCTCTATTAGACTTTGGCCTCTGCCCTACTTGTGCAAGCTCTTTTTTTGAAAACCCTCTTTTAAAAAAAAATTTTAATCATTTTATCGGGAGCTCATACTTCGCTTATCACAATCCATCCAGACATATACTGTGCCAAGCACCTTCGCATGCCTGCTGCCAGTCATCGTTCTCCAAATCTCTGCTCGTCCACTTGAGCCCTTGACCTCAGCTTTTCAGCTTTACCCCTCCCCCCAAACCCTCAATATTTTATAAATTATTATTTTGTTATATCTTACACTGTCTGACGTCTCCCCTCGCCCACTCCTCCAAGGTCCATCCTCCTGAGAGATGCTCTTAATGCCACTTTCACTGTTTTCCTTTTTGAACACATCCCGTGGTCTCACTCCTGGCCTGTCAGTCTCACATCAGGCTCTCTGTCCGCTGCCATTGCTCATCCTCCTCTCGCCATCTCCGGTGTCCCAGCCCTCTGGTTGCTGGATTGAGGTTCTCAGGACAGAGTTTCTGCATGCAGGCAACTCCTGGCTGGTCCCAGTGGTCGTGAGGTCCTCTTTCTTCTTCAGGCATGGCATATTTTAAGCCTAGCAGGATAGCACAGTGAGGGTTCTGTACATCTTTGCATGGCTCTGTGCCCACAAGGTTTCCATGCTCCTTATTTACATTATTGGCAACTGCCCAGTCCCCTTCGTGGGCCCTGTGCACCTCACATTCGCTGGGTCAGAAGCCACTCGATGGCAGTGAGAGAAACCCAGCCATTTGGTGGGTGACACAAAGACTATATGGCAAGAAGGGCCAGATTACATAATTTACTATCCTATAAGGGCACAGCGAGTCACATACTTTTACTATGCAAATAAATTGTTTTTAATGAGGGCTGAGCCCCGGTGGTGTAAGTGGTTGAGTGCAGGACTGCGGCCTGCGGGCTTGGTGGTTCAAATCCAGTGGTTGCTCTCGGGAGCCAAAAAAATTGTTTTTAATGAAATGTGCAGTCAGGAAGAGTGTCCCACAGGTATTGTACTAGATGAGATTTATGGAAATATCTAAGCTTGCTTTTTATTCAATTATTTCATAATTGAAATTATGAAATAATAATGGTTCTCTTTTGTATTTAAAACAGTATTTTTTTCCACCAAGGAGCTCAGTCATAGAGCATGCATTCTAACATTAAAAATCTAGTAATTTTGTTCATACATTTAATGTAAATATTAAAGCTTTAGCATTTTTTTGAGACTCCGTAAAAAACTCAGTAGCTAATAGTTTTTTTAAAAAATCATTTTATTGGGGGCTCATACATCGCTTTTTACAATACATTAATACATATATTGTATCAAGCACCTTCGCATGCCTGTTGCCATCATCATTCTCCAAATATCTGCTTTTCCACGTGAGCCCTTGATATCAGCTTCTCATCCTTTAGTAGCTAATAGTTTTGACAATTTTCTTTTCGTCACCTTTCTTATCCAGCTAGATGCCAAAAATTAGAAGCTCAGAATATCACATCTACATCTTCCCTTACATAGCCATTTTCACACTTTTCTTACTAGACACAATATTTTTTCAAATACTAAACTTGCTAGAATTAACTAAAATCTTTTTATTTTTTTCTGCATCACTGCCCTGGTGGGAGTAGGAAGCCCAGCCTTGCTCCTGGAGAGCTGCTGTTGGATTTGAACCACCAACCCTGTGGCCCGCAGTCCCACACACAAACACTACGCCACCAGGGTTCAGCTTGGATTAACTAAAAATTTTATGTAGGTTTTCTTGTTTCCCTTTTTAAATGACCAAGTGACAGCTTTGGGCAGACAGACTTACGCATGAGTCTTCTGAGCATTTATCTTTTATTTTGTCCTTAGAGGACACTACTGATCTTGAGCCCCTCCATGAAAACCTGTTAGGGACAGGGGAAGTCAAAGAGCACTGCTACAAAATCTTGCTGTAACGAAGACATTGGGATGCGGAGCTCTTGTTTTCATATCTCCTACTTTGTCTACATAGTTTTGAAGGCCATGTTCCCATCTCTCTAACCCTTCTGGTAGAATTCTACACTCTTTGATGGCTACCATGTCAAAACAGCAGTTTGGGGTCTTCAAGGGACTCAAATGCATTCCTTTTAAATGTTGGTTGAGTTTGAGGGACAAAAAAAGAAATCTGAAGAAACCAGCCTGTGGGACCAGGCATCAGGGATCAAAGAACAAAAATCATATCAATATGCGCCCACCTTCCTGATATGATCGCTGAAGACATATGGGTACAGAGGCAGACAGAGTGGTGGAAGATGATGTTTCCCAGCTACCAAATGATAAAGCATCTGGGGTCTTAAAGGCTTGGAGATAACGAGTGGCCATTGAGCGCAGAAGCAGCAAAGCCCACAAGGAAGAAGCACACCAACCTGTGTGATCTAGAGGAGTTGAAGGGAGCAAGTATCAATCATCAGAGAACATGAAGCACATCACTATAAATGAGGGGGAGAACAGGGTGGGGACCCAAAGCCCATTCATGGGCAATTGGACATCCTCTTAAAGAGGAGTCTTGGGACGGAGATGGGCCAGTCAGGGTGCAGTGACGTAGCTATGAAACAAACAATTTTCTGTTAGTTCTTGTAGGCTTCCTCCCCCCAACTATCATGATCCCAATTCTACCCTACAAATCTAGCTGGACTGGAAGAGGTACACTGTACAGATGGGAACTGGAAATCTGAGGAAGCCTGGGCAGATGAATCCTTCAGGACCAGTTGTGAGACTGGAGTTACCGATTGGGTGGAGGGTAGAGAGTGGGAGCCAATCACAAGAACCTACACATAGCCTCCTATCTGGAGGACAGTCATCGGAAGAGCAGGTGAGGGGAGACGTCGGGCAGTGTAAGATAGTAATGAGGGGAGCAGCGAGGGGAAGGGATGAGAAACTGACATCAAGGGCTTAAGTGGAAAAGCAGAGATTTGAAGAATGATGACAACAGCGGGTAGGCAAAGGGGCTTGATACAGTATATGTATGTATGTATTGTGATAAATGATGTACAAACAAACAAAAGAAATCTAAAGGGGGGCGGGGGCATGATCAGGGCTGTAGGGTAGATGGGATAAAGGTTCCCAATGAAATTCTTTCTACTTTTGAAGAATGAGTAGGTGCATTGCTATTAATTGTTTGGGGGGGGGGGGACTTGGGACAACTTTCTTGACTTTTTTTTTCACCAGTAGAGTTTTTTTTTTTTAAATTAACACTTTTTCCTAAGGCCTACGAATTGTAATCACCTTGGATCCTTTGAGAAAATCGATCAAAATTACCCCTTTGGGAGCCCCCCAAAAACTATTGCTATAAGCTTTTGAGCTGATCGCTTTACCTTGACTGTAACTGGCCCAACAGATCACTTCAAAAGCCACTGTTTTGATTGAACTTCATTTGTTTGTTGTCACCTTAAGGAAAAAAAAAACAAGTGTGTTCCAGAACTTGTTTGCACCCATCTGCTGACCACAGAGACATGCTGAGACATGTTTTGTTTGGGACATAACCATGCATGTGTAAACTGGAACTCTAGTAGTAATTGTTTACTGTCCTCATATTGTTTTATTCCTCCACATTCTTAAGGACTCCCATGAAATCTATACAGTTTTATCATGTGTTTTGCTGTATCATTATTTGCATCTATGTTTTATTTCATTTGATGAAGGGCAGACAGTGGGCCTCATATTTATAAGGAAACTTCAGAAAGTTTATGGAAAGATAGAATTAAAAGATAATGGAACTTTCCTGCAAGCTTTTTTAAGACCCTCTGTGGCAGTCATGTGCTTATGTTAATTTTATGATTGAAATGTAGGGATGGAGTCTAGCCTGTTAATCTGGAGATAGCCATTGAGTAGCCAATGAGGCTTCCATGTGGGCATGACTTTCTCCAGAGACTTCTGGGAAATCTCGTGATATTTCCCTCTTGAAGATGAGAAGCTATCTTCCCCAGTTGTTGGGAGTTAGTTTGAGAGACGATGAATCACGGACAAGACAAGATGGCAGCATCTGAGGAGCTGGAAGAGAAGCCACACGGCTTTGCCCTGATGGAGCCAGACCTCTGAAGCTGGAGAGGCCACATGGGACCCCTGCCAGTGATGCTACTGATGCTGTTGATGGACCTCGAGCCCTGGAAGCAAGGAGCCATGGGGAGACCCTTGCCAGAGCTGGGATTCTGCATCCACTGGCCTGTGACTTCATGAGTCAGAAGGAGACATTATAGACTGGTATCAGGCATATGAGCTAATATTAGACTTATGACTTTGAACTGGACTGAGTTGGGATGCTTTCTCAATGTTCCATTCCTTTTGTATATAAATCCTTTCCTTATATCCATATGTGTGTCTATGAAATTTGTTCCTCTAGTCTACCTGGACTAACACACCCTCATATTTGTAGTTCCTATGATGCCTAGCCCCATGCCTCCTAGGAGTTCAGAAAGAAATACAAGGATTTTCAGTGGGTCTGAAGTGATTATGTGTTTACACCAATACTTTTATATGTAAAACAATAAATAATTGAGGGTGTGATTTAAATCATTTTATATCTATTATACCATGAAGCTAACTGCTCGGTTTCTTTGTCTTTCCTTCCATGGTACACACACACACACACACACACACACACACACAGAGCTATAGAGTTATACAAAGGGCCTTCAGATGAGATAGGGCATGTTCAGGGTGGTATGGCCTTAGACGAAGGGCCTTCAGAAAGTTTGTGGAAAAGATCTATTATCTGGTGGTGGTTTCAAACTGCTGAACTTTTGGTTATCAGCCTATCCATCATTCTTTAGGGAAGGAAATAGTTGCTTTTTTACTACAAAGCAGATTGAACTGCTGGCCCTGTGGTTCAATGTCCAGTGCTTAAACCACTGCACCACCACTAATTAGTTTTCTCATTTACAACAGTGATAATACTAATCACTTCAAATGTTATTGGGAAGAGTGATCAAATATGATGAAATCCTTAGCATCGTGCTAAATATATATATGTGTGTATGTGTATATATATATTTCCACACACCCCTAAAAGCAATATAAGATTTTTTTCAGCTGAAGAATAGGTGTTTGCTTTTATGCATGCATACCGTACAGAATGAGATATGTTGTTGTTTTAATGGCTTTATTTTCTTCAAAAATAGAAGACAAGTCATTTTCATGCTTTTCCTCTAGCTAGGAAAAGAGCAGGAGGATATTGGAAAACATGGTGACTGACTGCATTGTTCTTCTGAAATACCATTAGTTCTGCCCTGATAAGCAGACGGCAGAGGCAGAGAGAGAGAGAGAACACCACATCGTTATTCTGCTCGGAAACGACTAGGTTTGGCTTCATCTCACAGGAGATTCAAATACAGCTTGGCTTCTCTTCCCTCTGCTGCCCTCAGAGGCTCCGGTGCCTCGCCCCTCCTTGTGTGAGCAGCACACATTGGCCTTCATCTTGCTGGCAGTTAGTGATCTGAGGATGTGTGATGGTTGAAATAGCGATTTTCTTTCTTCTTTCTGCTTCCCCTCCTCCTCATCCACCTGGGTCAGATCCTTCTTTGCTTCCTTACCTGTCTTGTTGTCAGTCTCGGAAGCCTGAGATCAGGGGTTCTTTTCTGATGCCTCCTTTCGCCCCGTCCTCCCCACCAGCGCCTGTGTTCCCACCTCCTTGTCCACCATTATTGCCTCTGTTTCAGTTAAGGTTAACTTTTGGTAAACTTGTGTACTTGTAACTTAAGTTGAGCTTCCTAAAATGTGAAATTGATCATTTGACTTTCACTAATTCCAAATACCCTCATGATGTCAACATCTTATTAGGATATAAGTATCTGTTTTGTTTTGTTTTTTGGGTATCACTGCCCTCTGGTGGAGGAGGCCCAGCCTTTGCTCCTGTGGAGCTGGAATTGAATGTCCATCCCAGTGGGCCGCAGTCGCGCGCACAACCACTATGCCACCAGGACTCAGCCTATATCTTTTATAACCCATGCTTTTCTTTTCTGTTAACTGTCTTATCTCTACTGTCCTGCCTCATTCTTCAAAATCCTGCTTGGGTGTTGTCTCTTTGGGGGTAGATTGACTTAATCTCTCCTTTCTCCAGTCATACAGAGTACACCTCGCTGTCAACCTCATAGTGTCCTTGTGTATGGTAGTTGCTAGTAAAATATGCCTTCTTAAATGCAAATTAACCAAAATCTAAAGAAAGAAAACAGTTCCTCCCTTATTTACATTAGCCACACATCAAGTGCTCAGTGCCCATGCGTAGTTTAGTGGCTATCGTACTGAATAGTGCAGATAGAGAATTTTTTTATCATGAGAATTTCCATTGGACAGCTTAGGTTGGATAACACACACCTTCCTCTGTGCTGCCTCTTCCCCTGATGTGTCCATTGTTATCACACTGATCATTTATTTATTCACAAGTTGACCTTTCTATCCCTGCAACCAGTTACAGTGCTGAAGCCCACAGTGGGTCACTATCTTTCCTTTCCATTTTTCCATGAGCAGCCTGAAGCGCGCTCCCCTTCCCCCTCCCCACCCCCTCGGTGTTCAATAAGTCAATAAGTGTTGGCATTGAGTTGATTTGGTAAATTGAATTTTAGAAAGGAAGATTGTCCCTGGCTGAATATCTCTAACGCTTCACATGCTGGTGTGGCTTCTTCTGCTTTTTTTTTTTTTTTTAAAGGTAGATGAAAACAGAACACATTTAAACCTACTTAAAACCAGTTAAAATGGGCTGAGCCCCTGTGGTGTAAATGGTTGAGTGTGGGACTGTGCCCTGCGAGCCTGGTGGTTCAAATCCTGCGGCGGCTCTCAGGAGCAGTGCTGGGTACCTCCCACGACCACCAGTGGGCAGTGATGCCAAAAAAAAATACTTACTGAAAAATGAATATAAGTATCTATATACACTTATTGTAGGGTCACCAGTTTCTAATATTTTGCAACATGTTCTTTCTTTGTATTTATCGTTTGTCTTTTTCTTCTTCTGCCTCTTCATAGAGGCAGGCACACACATACAGATTTATACTATTTGCTTACTAATCCTAAATATTTTGGCTTTATCTCATAAAAATATACACTCCATATAACTACCATATGTAAGAAAACTCCCCATTTTATCAATATTTTGATAGCTATATTTTTACGCAGAATCAAATCAAGATTCATGCATTTCATTTTGTTATGTCTCTTTCGTTTCATTTATTGTAGAATGTATCTCTATGTTCTGTTTTGTCTTCAGGACCATTTTTGGAAGAGTTCAGGCCAGTTGTCATGGATTTGTGTGATTGCTTCCTCATGATTACATTTACTTTAAATGGTTTGGTACAGTTCCTACATAAGTGATTATGTGAACCATTTATTAAATCTCACTAACCCTAAACACATACATTGCTGTCCAGTGAATTCTGACTTAGAGCTCATCTGTAGGGGAGAAAGAACTGCCCCAAATGGTTTTCAAGGCTGTAAATCTTTACAGAAGCAGACTGTCATATTTTTCTCCTGTGGAATGTGTTGATGAGGCTGAACCATCCGTGTTTCTATTAGCATCAGACTGCTTAACTCTAGGCCACCAGGAGCTCCGTACGTCAGATTTACTCACGTATGCTGCCACTGAGTCCTTTCTGAACTAGAGCGACCCTCTAGGACAGAGTAGGACTAACCCTGGGGCTATCTGAGATTTGGACTCTTCATGGGTGTAGACAGTCACCTTTGGGCTTGGGCTCCAATTGCTGACCTGTGGCTCACAGCCTAACACATAGCCGTGATACCGCCAGCAAGTACCTAGTTTCAAATGGTCCCATTAGTAATGACCCTAACTTTGATAGCTTATCGAGATTGTTCCTTCTGTCATGAATAAGTAATCTATTAGGTCAGACCATGTGAGTATTCCTGTTCTTCAAAAACCTTTAATGCACTGACTTTCTTTTAAATTCATGTTCCTGCCCTGAATCACTTATAATTTTTGTGTGCCATCTAGGTTCCAGCCGACAGGGATCCTGTGTATAAGAGAAGGAAACATTGCCTGGTCCTGTGCCATACTCATAATTTTTGATATAATCAATTATGTAATTTTTGGGCATCATTGCCCTCTGGTGGGAGTGGGAGGCCCAACCTTGCTCCTGGAGAGGTGCTGCTGAATTTGAACTGCCAAGCCAGTGGTCCACAGTCCGGCACTCAATGACTGCGCCACTGGGGCTCAGCTAATTATGTAATTATTTTTATCCCTAGGTTATCCTACATTGAGGTTGTAGGAGCCCTTCAAATTGGCCTTGTTTCCTTTTATATAATTTCATTTTCTTTCTGAAACAAGATTTACCTAATATTTTTCCAGACCCAAACCCAGTTGTCAAAGATTTCATTCACTTGGATCTCTATTCAATGCTCAGGGAAGCAACACTAAAAAAAAAAAAAAAAAAATCAAACAAAGTATTGCATTGGACAAAGCTGCTGTACAAGACCTCTATAAAAATATTAAAGACAAATTATGTCACTCTGAAGACTAAGATGTGCCTGACCTAAGCCACCTGTTTTTAATCATCTAATATGGTTTTCAAACCTGAACAATGCATATGGGGAATAGGAGAAAAAAATTATGTGTCTGAATTATGGTGTTGGTAAAGAATATTGAAAGACTGCTAGGCCAGCAAACAAACCTATGTTACAGAAAATATAGTTAGAATGCTTCTCAGAAGCAAGGGTGGTGAGAGGTCGTCTCACATACTTTGGACAAGTTGTCTCGAGAGACAAACCGCTGAAGAAGGACATCATACTGGTAAAGTGGAGGGGTGACTAAAAACAGGAAGACCTCCTCCCCTGGAGGGACTGACCCCGTGTCTGAGAGGGCCCCAGAGAGAGGATGATGGTGTGGGACTAAGCAGCATTTCATTCTGTTTGCCATGAGCCAGTGCTACCTGGTTTGTTCCTAACAGCCCCAGCAGACCTGGCTTGAGCCATTTCTCCAAGGAGCTTTGGGTCCTCTTAGTGGAGAATGGCATTTAGAATTGGCCCCCAATGTGATTTTTTCTGTTCCTGAATCTCAGTACATCTAGGGCCTGTCATTGGGTCAAACGGAACCAAATGAAACCCATTGCTTGAAGTAGTGGGTCGTGATTCAGTGACCCTCCATGGACAGAGTGGAACTGCTCCCTCCCCAGGCCCCCCGGGGCTGTCCATCTTCACTGCCCTGTCTGTCCCCTGCAGAGCAGCCGCTGTGTTCATGCCGCTGAGCTTGCAGTGAGCGACCAAAATGCTTTAATCACGGCTCCCCGGTCTAACTTACATTTCGTGTCACAGTGCTCCTCTCTCCTCTCCTCCCCTCATTTTCTATTTCCATATCCTTCCCCCCAGCCCCCAAATCCTGCTTTCCAATAGCCCCACTGTATTTATTCATCACCCCCCCTTGTATACTTTGCTTGGTATTCTCAAAACTCATGCACACTTGATATTATACAACTAATAATATAACCCTCAACCGCTCCTCTGTCAGATTGTTCTCTTGTGGTGGCTTGTGTGTTGCTGGGATGCTGGAAGCCATGGCACTGGTATTTCAAATACGGGTGAGGTCACCCAAAGTGAATGGGTTTCAGTAGAGCATCCAGGCTCAGAAAAGGCTATGAAGAAGAGATAGGCTGCCCTCTCCTGAGGAATTAGCCACAGATGAAAACCCTATGAAGAGTATCAAGACATCGTCAGTGACTGAAAAGCCCCAAACAGCTCAGCAGCGGAACTCTCTGTGCCTCTGAGTCACTGCCTGACTCACTCGGTGTTGTGTCTCTCAAGGGACCCCGAAGGCCCTGGTGTTTTCAGTGTGGTCCAATTAGACCGGCAGTAAGTAGCTAGGAGGGAGCCTCGGTGGGGTGGTGGTTACACAGTGGACTGCCAGCTTGCAAAGTCAGCTGTTCAAAGCCACCAGCTGCTCTTCAGGAGAAAGTTCTTTAGGGGACTCAAGTCCCCTAAAGAGTCAGCCTTGAAATGCCACAGAGGCACTTCTACTCTTTATCAGGACTCAAGTTAGAATCAACTGGATCGTGGTGAGCTAAATAAGTACATAGTGTGCCTATGTGGCTTTTGTGTACCAAACTGAACAGCCACCTTACCAGATGTTTCTGGGTTTCATTTTGGGTTCATCTCTTTTTTTTCTTCCCCCTAGGTTCCATAGGAGATTTACTGAGAGTGATTTGTAAATTGGGGAAAGGCCAACATGCTAATAAAAATGCCCCCCCCCCCAAAAAAAAATTGCCTCTCTTTTTCTTAGGGCTGCTGCTCAGAGTAAACTGGGTCACTACACAGATGCAATAAAGGATTGTGAAAAAGCAATAGCCATCGATTCCAAGTACAGCAAAGCTTATGGGAGAATGGGGTAAGTGAAGTGCCGGGAGACTGTCACAGTAAGATCGTCGCTGGTCTTCGTTATGGGTTGGTTTTTAACCTCCTGCCTAACTTCGCACCTTGTGAACGAATAAGAAGCAAAACATAACATAATGGAAGAAATGGCTACTGTTGCCGTGACTTCAGAGCGAGATAGCTAGTTGCAAAACAGTACTAAGTAGACTTACTTTTTAAATTTTTTTCATGACCATATCTCTCAAATGAACATTCAATACTGATAATTCATGTATACTTCTACATTCATCTTACCACTCTCCTTAAGCATTTCACATGTTCTATTTCCCTTCTACTTTTAAATGTCCAGAACCCCTTCTGTTGTAATTGACAATAGTACCTTATATTTAATTGAGAAAATGGATGCATTTTAAAGAAAACAAGCGGTCTTCCTACTTCCAAATCTTAAAATCTCCCTGCATTTGTATACACTTAGACTGCCCTATTTCTTGTTAAAATGGAGGTCATTGTAGATGTTAACCAAGCTCTTCTTAAGCAAACTATTTATATATGAGGCATTACATGGAAGGAGGACCAGAGTGATCTCTAGGCATAAAGATTAAGATCTTTCTTGGACCACTCCAGTTGACTGAAGTAGACTGGAAAAAGATTAGATTCCTAGAATCTTATAATTAGAGGTCATTTTAATGTTCTTTCCTTCCCCCCCCCCCATTAATACATTCTTGTAAATCATAGTACAGTATGTTCAATGTTATCAGAATTAAATTAACAAAGATGAGGTTTGGTTACATTTGTGGTGTTCTGACATTCTTTAATCAATGTTCTTAAACTATTTATTTCTTTAGGCTGGCTCTTACTGCCATGAACAAATTTGAAGAAGCAGTTACAAGTTATCAAAAGGCATTGGATCTTGACCCTGAAAATGATTCCTACAAGTCGAATCTGAAAATCGCAGAGCAGAAGTTAAGAGAGGTATCCAGTCCTGTAAGTTATGAATACCGACGGAGTGAAATGACTTGTCATTCACGATTTAGTGTAATTATGTTGTAGTGATTGGAGTGATTTTTCAGATAGAATTGTTTTACAGACAGGAACTGGATTGAGCTTTGACATGGCCAGCTTGATAAATAATCCAGCCTTCATTAGTATGGTGAGTATTACTTCCTTTTGCTTTGCTTTTTTTTTTGTTTGTTTGTTTGTTTGTTTTGGGGGGGCATCACTGCCTCTGGTGGTTGTGGACGCTACCCAGAGAGCCGCCGCTGGATTTGAACTTCCAAGCCCGCGGGCAGCAGTCCCACACTCAACTGCTTACGCCACCAGGGCTCAGCCCGAGTATTACTTCCTTTTATGCTCTTTTTCTTTTTCTTTTTTGGGGCATCACTGTCCTCTGGTGATGCCCTTGCTCCTGGAGAGCTGCCACTGGATTTGAACTGCCAAGCCAGTTGGCCACAGTCTCGCAATCAACCACTACGTCACCTGAGCTCAGCCCTATGCTCTGTTTTTCATAGAACTATATGGCAGTACATAAAAAAAACAATGCTACAAAATCATGAAAACCTATACTAAACAAAAATATAAAAAATGAAGCTGTTGTTTCCCAACACGACCTCCATATGTGTCTGTATACTTTTGGAGGCAGTGTTTCCACCCCTTTAACTCTTCCCTAAAGAATTCTATGCTCTTTCATTTATACAGTATAAAAAGCATTTACTCAACGATCTTTCTGAAATGTTCCTTGAGTTTGGAGAACCAAAAGATGTCTAAAATGGTAACATAAGGACTACAGGATGGATGGCATATGGTTTCCCAATGAAATTTTCATAAGATAGTCCTTGCCACACTTGAAGAATAACCAGATACATGGTTTTGAAGGGGGAAAAAAATTTCCTCAGCACAATTTTCCTGGCCTTTATCTTACCAACGTAATATTCCCTTTTCTTAAATTTCTGTATAAGACCCCCATGGTGGTCTTATGTCATTTGTGTTAGGCTGGGTTAGCTAGAGAAACAAACCCAGTGACACGCCTATATGTGTAAGAGAAGCTTTATATCAAGAAGTAGTTCTTTATCAAGAAAATGTCCCAGCCCAGTCCAACTCAAGTGCGTAAGTCTTACACTAGCCCCTAAGTCCCTATTCACACTCACTAGTCATGCTATGGTACAGAATTCAGGCATGTTGCAGACCAGTGGATGAAAAGCCATGTGCATCCAAAGTCAGGGGGCGACCTCGCAGGATTCCAGCAGCTCTCAGGGTGGTCAACAAGGAGGAAAGTAAAGGCAGAGGGGAAGAGAGAGGCTGGCTTCCAGAGAGCTATATGTCTCAGTTGGACCTCCAAGTGAGGTCATCAGGCTGCGACCTGTGATTGACCAGCCAAACTCCACTCCTACATTTCTCTATGTCTTCAAGTTGTCATGGAATTATATAAGTACCACGTCATTCAAGAAAATTTATCAAGATTACCCCTTTGGAATCACAGTTGCCATAACCTAGTAAGTTGACTTCTCTGACTTGAATTTGACTGGTTCAGAAATTTCCTTTCAGAAGCCACTGTTTTGACTAGACTTAAAAATACATTTTTAAGGGCACTTGAATGAGACTAAATCAAGTGTGATTATAAAAAGAATCCCTGCCATTGAATTGACTCCACCTCAGAGCGACCCGTTGGCAGTAGGTTTTCAAGATGAAGCCTGCAGGAGGAGAGGCTCTCAGGTTTCGCCTGTTCAGACACTTTGTTGGGGATAAGCCTCCGGACGAATGAGCTGGAACCCTAGTTAGCAGTACTTTTTGACTTGTCCACATCTAGTTTTAATGCTTTATAGTAAGACAACTTTTGTGTTGGGTGGTGGTCAGTGGTGGCCTAAGGGTATAGCTGAGTCACGTCCATAGTCCTCTTTGTGGGAAAGACCTGGATGAACTTCCAGAAGTCTAAGGAGTCCCTGATACGATTTGTTGCATACACATGGATTTGTGGATTTTTTGTAGAGAGAACCATAGTTCTTATGACTATGGCAGATGAGCCTGCGATTCACAAAATGATAAAAACCACTTTTTCTATGGAAGTGGTCCTAGGAAGATATCTAATACTTGAGGTCCGAAGGTCTTGGCTATAGTGGGTTCCTAAGTTCAGCACTATCTTTCGATCATAACACATCACGGACAGATCCTGACTTTATCCAGTCTTTTTTTTTTTGTGTGTGTGGGGGGGGCACCACTGCTCTCCGGTGGTGGGAGTAGGAGGCCCAGCCCCACTGCTGGAATTGAACCTCCGTCCCAGTGGGCCACAGTCCCGCGCACAACCACTACGCCACCGGGGCTCAGCCCCTTTATCCGGTCTTTAATGTGTTAACTTGCAGATGGGTTTTGGATCTTCACTACTTCCCCACCCCTTCACATTGATTTGGTTGCTTGATTTTTAACTTCTTGATTTTAAAATAGCCAGTCTTTAATGTGTTAAGAATTTATCTTTTCATGTAATTCTCATATATGTATACTCCGTCCTCCGAACTGAAAAAATCAGACTCTTTCGCCAACACATGAACTCTGGTGCAGTTGGTGGACTCTGGGGCACGGTGGGTCTGGCATGTGACCTGAACCTATCAGGTGCTTGCATAATTGCACAGTTATGCCGGGAACAGCTCCACTAGGCACTGTGCCCTGGAAGGCACGGGCTGCAGCTGAGTCATCTCTGTTTGCTTCACAAACTGTGCTGCGTCCTCTTGGTCTCCAGTTGAATTGCAATGCACACATGAGTCATTCCCAGGGAGACAAAGAACCCTTTGGGCTATTGGTAGCTTTTATGTGTCCATCAAACTTCAGTTTTCCGGTGCCCCAGTCAGCAAATTGTAGGTCTCATGACATTTTTGAACATTGTTGCTCACTGCCAGGCCTCATTACGTGATTAGGATAGGATGTGCGCACGGCACTCTGGGAGCTCTGGGTGGTACAAGCTGTGAGGCCGCCATATAGGAGTTGCAAAGGAGAGGGTTACAAACATGGTTAGTGACTCTGTAAAAAGAGACTGAGAGAGGTTAAAGAGGATTTTTGATGATAGCTCTTGGGAGTTCCAGAGCCCTCTTGTATGAGGGACAGTGGGAGGCTTGCCCTCACCTTCAGCTCCTGGGGAAAGGCCGTCTCCAGCGCCCCCGAGGAGGACGTCCACCTCTCTGGCCCTCCTTGTGGGGGGCAGCAATTAGACGTCTGTTTAGCAAGCTGGAGAAGGCGGACCTGATGTGAAGTCACTGTCCTGGGGTGAATGGAGGAGGAGGAGGCTTCCTAGGGATGGTGTGTTAGTCCAGGTAGATTAGAGAAACAAATTTATAGACACGCATATATATTTAAGGGATGGTTTATATACAAGAGGAATGGAACATTAAGAAAGCATCCCAACCCAGTCCGGTCCAAAGTCATAAGTCCAATATTAGCCCATATGTCCAATACCAATCTATAAAGTCTCCTTCTGACTCAAGAAGCACGTGCAGTAGAGGTGTCCTGGTGCTGGCAGGGGTCTCCCCATGTCAGCATGCTGCCATCTTATGTTGTCAGTAGTTCGTTATCTTGGAGGCCGAGTCAAGTCTTTCCATGAGGGAAATACCGTAAAACTTCCCAGAATTCTCAGGTGAAAGCCAAGACCACACAGAGACCTCATTGGCTATCTCCAGATTGATAGGCTAGATTCACCCCTAGACTCCCAATCATGAAATTGACATCAAGTACATGACCACCACAGATGGTGTTTCTGAGATAGTTCCAGGCTCACTCTATTTAATGGGACTCGGCCCTGCTCCTGGAAGGCCAGTGGCTCCAATGACCAATTAGCACAGAAAGTCCCTGAAGGGGCACGATTGATAACGGGGACCCACGGGAAAATCACAACCCTCCAGCAGCTGATGCCATCGTGGCTGTGGCTGTAGGTGCCCGCTTGTCAGTGCCAGCTCGGAGCACCCCTTTGTGCAAGAGGGAAAGGCGGCCGAGGCCCCGGCAGCACTGGCATATCTGGTGCCAATGAGGCTGTTCTTTGGAGTGGGCCATCTCCAGGGCAGAAGTTACTTTCCAAGGTTCTACTTTCCCCTTAGCTCAATGGAACGCATCAGGAGTAATAAAGAAGCTACCAACCTTATCTGTAGTGTGGTATTCAATCTCTTTGTCTTGGCGATGTATTTTTTAGTGACTAACAGCCCCCCACCCCACCAGTAGCTCCTCCTCCCTATTTACATCATATAGCACACTAAAACTCTGTAAAATAGTAATATATTATCTAGCTCCTAATTTAAAAATGTTTATTAAAGATCCTTAAATTGTAAGTATCTTTAATGAGAGATGTATTTTTCTATTCCAGGCTGCAAGTTTAATGCAGAATCCTCAAGTTCAACAACTGTAAGTATCTAGGACAGTGGTTCTCAATCTTCCTAAGGTCGCGACCCTTTAACCCAGTTCCGCATGTTGTGGTGACCTCCCAACCATACAATTGTTTTTGTTGCTACTTCATAACTGTCGTTTTGCTAGTTATGTATCAGGTGACCCCTGTGAAAGGGTTGTGGGGCCCCCAGGTTGAAGAACCACTAATTTATAAAGTGCTTTTTACATCTCCTCTTTCCTCCAACCACCAGATGCTCAAAATGATTAAAACTACCCTGAATGCTAGTCACTTGGAACTTAGAGACACACTTGGCCTAATGTCCTACTTCAAAAAACAAAAACCAACGATACCATGAGGGTGGGGGGAGGTGGGGAGAGAAGAGGGAGAAAGGGTGAACCAATAGCAATGATTGACATACAACCCTCTCCCCCCCCACCCCGGGAAGAATGTGAGTGAAAGGAGACAGCGGATGGTATAAAATATGAAAAATAAAACAAACTTATAAATTATCACGGGGTTCACAAGGGTGGGAGGGTGGAGGAGTGAGGGGAAATACGAGGAGCTGATATCAAGGGTTCAAATAGAAAATGTTTTGGAAATGATGATGGCAACGTATGTACAAATGTGCTCGATACAATTGATGTATGGGTTATTATATTATTATTAAAAACAACCACCCCAAATTCATTGCCACTGAGTTGATTCCATCTCATAAAACTCTATAGGACAGGGCAGAACTGCCCATTTCTAAGACTCTGCATCTTTATGGGAATAGAAAGCCTCATCTTTCTCCCTCAAAGTGGCTGGTGGTTTTGAGTTAAGAGCTGACCTTGCAGTTAAGAGCCCAAATATGTTACCAATCCTGCCACCAAGTCCTTAACCTACATAATACAGGTGTATCTATCCATAATGTCGTAGGCCAACTATCATGCTTGTTAAGACAAAATATATGCCAATGCCAATGCTGTCTTTTTGTCCACTGTAGAATGTCAGGGATGATGACAAATGCCATTGGGGGACCTGCTGCTGGAGTTGGGGGCCTCACTGACCTGTCTAGCCTCATCCAAGCGTAAGTAGTACTTAGAAATCATGAAAACATAGTTTATGTATCACTTTTAGCCTCAAAGGTGAGGGAACCAGTGCTGTTGACATTTAAAAATGTAACTTATTCTTTTATCATTAATAGCAGTGACCTCATTAGTTGTTTATCCTGGAATTGGTTTATAAATTGATTTTTGACTTTGCAAAAAGTCCAAGGGCAGGAATCCAGACATAGGCCCTCTGGCCAGCGGTCGTGGCTGCTCAATGGCTTTCAGGTTTGCCAGGTTCCAGCAGAGTCTGTCTGTCTGTCTGTGTCCATCTCTCTTAGCATCTCAGCGAGGCGGGTGAGTAGTCATGTCAGCGGAGTCAACCATTGGCATGCGTATTCAATGAACTGCACCTCCATTTCTTGGCTCACTCAGGGTTTCAGAGCAAGGCCCACATTTGATCTTTTGACGTCAGCCAGACTCCTTTAGTGGATGATCTGTTGCTGTCTAGTCGTTCTCACTCACGGTGACCCACTCATGCCAGGTGGAACTGAGCTCTGCCCAGTTTTCGGTGGTGGATTTTTCTTAACTAGATCGTGGGGCCTCCCTTCCAAGGTGCCTGAATGGGGACTCACACTGCCAACCGTTCAGAGAGGAACTGAGCATGTTCACCGTCTGTATCACCCAGGGGTTCCTCGGGAGGTTCAGGCCCTCCGTTTGTTAGATGAAGATGTCAGCTATCATTTTCATTTATAGGCACTCATGATCAGCTTCTTCTGGGTTGATGTGATCACAGGCATCATTTGTCCCTCATTTTCCCCAGTGAAGGTCTAAGTTTTTTGGCTGACCTGAATACGCAGCTACTCAGGGGCATAAAGTATCGTCATTTAGGTACACACATATTGAAAGTCTCCTAACGTATTGCTCCGATTGTTGTATCGATGCATGTTTTAGGAAACACAGGTATTGAATCATCTTTGTCATCACTAGAGCGAGTCCTTGGATCCTCTCATGGTTTCAGCACCTTCACCTGCCCGTACAGCCAAGGAGCTGAAGAGGCTCAACATATGTGGCTATGATGTGGCCATGTAAATCTATGTGAAGCCCCATATTACATATTTGCTACTGGTGATACTTACAATATAGCACTGTAGTGATTTATGGTGTGGCATAATTTTAAAAATGCCCGGTACTTGCAATTGAGAGTCACACACTTGGGAAGTTTTATTTAACTTCTTTGCCTTGAAAAAAAAAAAAATCAGTGCTATTAGGTGATCTCTGTAAGTACCTAGAACTGGGTCTCCGTTTGTATAACACGAGGGACTTGCAATACCTGACTGTAGGTTGAGGAAGATAACTTTTTATACAAGGTGGCTTCACAAAAGCTCATGGAACAATGCAATGAGCCAATGATGGGCTTTCCCCAGACTTTTGAAGCGCCTCACAACGGGGTCCTTCCTCAACACTATCCAGTCAATTCCAGCTCAGTGACTCAGTAGGACAGAGATGAACTACCCCTGTGAAGTTCCAAGATTTAAACTGTTACCGGAGCAGACAGCCTCATCTTTCTCCTAAGCAGCAGCTCATGGATTCAAAGGGCTGAGCGTGTGGTTGGCCGCTGAATGCATAGCGCACTATACTACTTCTGCACCTGAAGCACTTGAGATGTGGCGTTCACCCAATTTAGCCACTCACTTTGTAGCTTTGGTGTTTTGTTTCTTGTTGCTGTTTTTTTGTTTTTTGACATTGATGCCCTCTGGTGGTTGTGGGAGCTACCCAGTGCTGCTCCTGAGAGCCGCCGCCGGATTTGAACTGCCAAGCCTGTGGGTCGCAGTCCCGCACTCAACCATTTACGCCACCGGGGCTCAGCCTGGTGTTTTGTTTCTTTTTCTTTTTCTTTTTGGCATCACTGCTCTCCGGTGGTGGGAGCAGGAGGCCCAGCCCCACTGCTGGAATTGAACCTCCATCCCAGTGGGCCGCAGTCCCGCGCACAACCACTACGCCACCGGGGCTCAGCCCCCTGGTGTTTTGTTTCTTGTAAAGAATTTTGCCCTGGTAAATACCAACACTGGTTTTACTGGGTCCCCTTTGGCCAAGTCCCCTCAACCTATGGAATTGCTTTTGCATGAATGTGGTGTGACATTGTAGAACCACTGTTCTAACCTCACGTCCCACCCACCCTCTTCTTTCCAGGGGCCAGCAGTTTGCTCAGCAGATACAGCAACAGAATCCTGAACTTATAGAGCAGCTGAGAAACCACGTCCGGAGCAGATCATTCAGCAGCAGCACTGAAGAGCATTCCTGATGGGACCAGGAATCCTGGCCCAGATTGGAAATGTTGGATGACTCTGAGATCTTCACTGTAGATAGTGGCCACAAACAGCACCCTATCCGATGTCTGGAAATAGTGGAGGGAAAACGCTCCTGTCTGTTCCTGAAGAATAAGTCTGTTTAGGCAATAGGTTTATCAGACTTGAACATAACACGACTCCTTCGGAAGGTTTGTTAACTGGAGTGCCAATATAGCACTGGAAAAGGTTCCATTTTCAAACCTTTGTTATCATATTTGTACATTAGATTTAACAAGCAGAGTATATTTATTGGACAGTAGGGCTGTTTACTGGCGAGTTTTCTAGCTGCAAATTCATACTTTTGTGAGAGGGGAGGTAAGAGGAAATGTTTCCCAAGCTGATCTAGGGAAAAACAGGTACTTGCCTCGGAAATGAGTAGCACAGTAGGAGAGGAGAAAGTTGCTGTCTAGGTTAGCTCTGCCAGTACCATCAGTAAGGATCTGGACCCCAGGTTTGAGGGCCACGTGTCATGCTGCTTGTTCTGATGAGTCACAGACTCTGAAGAGCTGATGGCAACAGTTTGGTGTAAGGGCATTGTTTAGCCAAGAAAATAAATAAGTGAGATGAATGTAGAGAAAGTAAGGGTAGGCTGCTCAGGTTTTAAGCATAGTTCTTAACAAATCTTGCCTGCAATTTGGTGTTGATAAATATTAGCATGCCCAGTTGTTCTAAATTAATAAGAGACTTTTAGAAATCCTTAATGGTACTGGTAAACTCAGTCTTAAGCATATTCAATTAGCACAATTTCTCCAGTGGTGACCTTACCATGGAAACTCTGGCGCAGGTCAGGACATACCTGTGTTTCAAGAAACAAATGGCTTGGCCCTAAGGATTGTCTAAGTGGCGTGATGATGTTTCTTTCCATAAATACTAATGTCCGCCCACACTCTGTGGTTATTTGATGGATTACAAAGGTATCTATCACTAACACTGCTTGCTTATGAAATCTTTTACAGTTTAGTGTCATGTCCCTTTTAAGGTGACCTTTAATCTGATGCAACAGAAAAAAAAAAAACAACCCAGACTTAAAAGTATTTTATTGCAAATCAGATGCCATGTAAGTGGAGAGACCTGACATTGGGTAGTAATGGCCTAATTCTAATTACAATGATAGATGAAATGGTTCTAATTCCAATTCCAAGTTCTTTTGCTTGTTACATAAATTTGGTCTATGATTTCCCACGTTTTTGGTTTTTTTTAATACCTGAACTAGATGGGGGTCTTGAAGTTTAAAGGGCAACTGTTTTGTTTCCCTGTGTGACAAGGATGATCTCATTTTAACTTATGGGAAATTTATTTAAAATGCTCTTAAGGGCATACTGAAATTGTGGTTTAGATAGGTCTTATAATTAGGCCCAGGAATCACCATGTTGAAGAGAATTATCAGGTGGATCACAGGTCCAAGGACTCTGATTTAGAGAAACACTTTCGAGGTTTCTTGAGTTGGACTAGCAAAGACTTCTGGGCTCAGGCAACAAGCAAGGCCTTAGATCAAATCAAGACCTCTGCTCAGAGATGATCAAGACTCTCATTTAAAAAATTCAATCTCAGGAGTGGTCAGGCATTCATCTACTAACTGAAAGGTCAGTGGTTTGAACCCACCCGCTGCTCTAAGAAAGATGTAGAAGGCTGCTTCTGGAAAGATTTTATAGTCTCAGAAACTCTGGACAATTCTACTCCATCACAGGGTCGCTCTGAGTTGGGAACTGACTCGATGACAATAGGCTTGGTTTTGAATTGGGTTTTTATTACACTGAAACCAACTTAATTTTACACGAAGTTGAATTCAACCCCTAGTGTTCACGGGTTACTCAGAATAGAATTCCAATCAATCACATAAAAATGATGAAAAACAAAATGAGAACCAAAGTTGCTTTTTAAAGACCATCACCTTCCTTATTCAATATTGGGTGAGAAATGAAAGGTTTCTAGCTCATCTTGTTAGCATGAAAAACTTTTGGATACATTGCCTTGTGAAGCCTTGAGCCAGACTGACTAAGCAAACCACCCTCAGCTGTGCGGGGGTTCGTCGGTGCCGTTGTCTGTACGGCCTCACAGCGACCCCACGTACGCCAAAACAAAACCCCACCTGGCCTTGTGCCCACTCACATGTCCGTATGCCTGAGCCACAAGCGAACCTATAAATATTAACATGAGTAGAAACTTCTAAGAGTAACCCTGTTTTTGCTACTTGTCATCAAGTTGGCTCCCAACAAAATGGAATGAACTGCCTGGGCCTGTGCCAGAGGGTTAGAGATCAGACGATTGTGATGCACAAGGTTTTAACTGGCTGGTATTTGGAAGCAATTGGCCAGGCCTCTTTCATCTTATCCTGTCAGTCCTGCTGAAACCAGTTCAGCTTCTTAGCAGCCTTCCAGGGTAGAGGGGGAGTGGAAGTGATCATAGGGCTCTTTCGTGAAAGGCAAAAATTCTACCACAGAAGCACCAGCGTCCTCAGTACTAGGTCCACATATATAGTAACTTGGATGAAGAAAACCACTGGTAAGATACACAGTACCAAAGTTCACTGAAGAAATAAACACACCTATATGAATCTAAGAAATTAAATTCAGAGTTAAACCCTTCTGTAAAGGGAAATTACAAGTCCCAATGGTTGTTGTTGTTTTCCCCCCTCACATCAATGCCCTGGTGGGAGTAGGAAGCCCAGCCTTGCTCCTTTAGAGCTGCTGCTAGATTTGAACCATCAACCCTGTGGGCCACAGGCCCGTACACAACCACTTCACCATCAGGGCTTGCCCCAGTGGTTTTGCTGTTGAATTTACCAGGCACATGGAAATATCTCTTCTGGAAAATTTGAGGAAGAAAATTTCCATCTAGCTTTTATTTGGAGCTCACTACCTTAGTACCAAAAGTCAGTAAAAGATACTGTGAGAAAGGTTTTTAACACGTTAAAGACCGGATATTTAAAAATTAATTAAGTTAAAAATCAAGCAACCAAATCAATGTGAAGGGGTGGGGAAATAGTGGAGATCCAAAACACATCTGCAAGTTAACACATTAAAGACTGAATAAACTTGGGATTCGCCCGCGGTGTGTTATAATAATGAATTGCCAGGCTGAGCCCCGGTGGCGTAGTGGTTGTGTGTGGGACTGCGGCCCACTGGGATGGAGGTCCGATGCCAGCAGCGGCTCCACAGGAGCAAAGGCTGGGCTTCCTACTCCCAACACCAGAGGGCAGTGATGCTCCCCTCCAAAAAAAATAATGAATTGCTATTATGTATAGTTAAGGGAACCCTTTTTAAATGTAACGGAATCGGTATATTCCTCCAATGTCACATCTTAATTTTGTTTCCTTGATTATACCGCCTACAACAGGTTCAATCTACATGTTATCTTTCCGTATACTCTCCTGGATTCCCATTCTGCTTTGACCACTTTTGCATTGAAAGAAAACGTTTTCGGTACTTTGGATATATTACGTTATAAGTTATAGGACAGACTGTTCCATAGGATTGGATGATACTTAAAATGAGGAGAAATGCCTCAGCTATTATCCTTGCGTGTCTGGAAAATTTAGTCCAAATCTAGCTAGAAAACAAGAGGGCGTTGTATAAATAGCTGTACACGTTCTACTTAGCAATGCTTGCCTTCTGTTGACCATCTTCATTGTAGTAGCTGTAGCTATTGATGCTATGTAAAACTTAAAATGACATTTTCATTTAATGTACCAAATTCTATCTTACCAACTTTTCTACTAGGGTTTAAACAGATTCCTTCTGAGGTGACATTATCTAAACTTTGAAATAGGAACAATGTATGGCGGGGTTATTGCCTATAAGTAGGACACTGTAACTACATAGCAGATTCCAAGTATCTATTATATGTTAAGTTTTCAGATCTGAAACAAGATTCAGTCAAGAGGTGCGCCAAACTCAAATGAGTGCCCAGTGCCATGGCTACAGAGTCTTTGTTACCACTTCTGTTAATCATTTGGGGAGAAAAAGAGCCTTTGATTTGACACCACTTGCATTTTATTTTGCACAGACATTTCATTAATTGCTCTTTAATTTGAGGAGTAAGCCTCATCCTGACCACTGCTTTTCTTTTGGACCAAACAATTTGTCATGGCAATAAATATTTATGCATTCAAGAAAAGAGAATTTGTATTTGACTTTAATTCATACTTTCACTAAGGAAATTCTGTACACATTGTTGAGTTTCAGGTTACCAAGATGCAGCAGATTTTGCGTAAAAGCTAATCTTTGTTTTCCTGACAAAATATTCAAACTTTTTTGTGTATTCATGTGGCAGTCATTGACAGCATTCACTTTTATTTCATGACATGTATCATTCACGATGCAAGTTTGATTTTTAGCTCTTCCAGAGCTAGAAAATGTTATTACATTATTACATTAGAATTGAAGATCAAAGAACGGGGCCTGGAAGTCATTTTTAAAATAAGTCTTATGAAGATAAGTAGCTTATTTTTCCATGGTAAGATAAATCAAGACATTTTTGCTTAGAATTAGAAAATCATTATACAAGGGCTACCAATTTTTTTCCCCTACCAATTGTTTTAAACAAATAGCTTTTCTGTTGACTATGGTAGGTAAGTGCAAACTCAATGTACTCCAAATGATAAAATATTAAGATAATTCCAAACTTCTAAGAAATAAATATTCTAGATCAGAGTGAACTATGGCCCAATCAATCGATGCTTTCCTGTCTTTTGTAAAGATAGCCCCTCTCTCATACAACTGTCTTTCCTTGGTTACACAGTACAGCAGCAGAGTTCAGAATTGGGACAGAAACTACATAGCCTGCAAAGCCAAAAATATTTGCTAGCTGGCCTTGACAGATAAATCTGCTAATCTCTGCTCTAGAGGCTTGTGAGGCACAGAGATATTCTGAAATAGAGTGTGTTTGCATCAGAAAGTCCAATGGTCATAAAATGAAAATAACAAACATGTTCACGTGAATTTATCCCTTTCAAAACAAATATTTAATGCTTTAAACAACTCACAGTTATAAAGGAAAGAAACTTAAATATACATACTTATTTTGATTATGAACCAATCATTTTACAAAGCTGACAAAAAGACAGCAGTTCTGTGAGACTAAGAAGAAGTTTGGCATTAGATGTTTTCTTCAGTTTTCCATTTTAACGGCGGAGGAAACTACGCAGACTTGCGCGATGTCGTCATATTCGTATGTTCTCTTTAAGAAGGTGTCGGTGAGTCTTAAGCCAGAGACACTCTATTGAGAGAAAGACAGAAGCTGACTTTCACTTATCGTCAATTAAAAAAATAAGCTATGAATAACTATTGAAAATGTTCATAAACGAGCATACTTGCAGTCCCTGGACTGAAGACAGTAGAGTAAGGGCCAGGCAGAGAGAGGAGCTGGGATGTAGCTTTCCAAGCTGTCTTCCGGAAATGCCACACCAGTGGATAGAATTGGTATTGCACATTTCCAAAACCAGATCCATTGTCCTTTCACTGCTGGAGGATCAGAACAACAGGAATAAATCTTACCCCTTTTACAAGGCAGCACTGTACTCTTTCTTCCACCATGGCTACATGAACTTGTTTTCTGAGTTTCCAGAGGAATCGAAACCAGAAACAAAACAGAACTTTGACCATTTTATTTCACTTTTAAGACTGATTCGAGAAAAAAAAAAAGGTCTTTTCCAAAACTTAAATGTGCGGGCCTGATGGTATAGGGAGCTACATATTGAGCCGCTAACCACAAGGTCTGGAGTTTGAAATCCCTGGCACTCTGTGGAGAAAAGATGAAGCCTGTCTACTGTACAGATTCACAGCCTCGCCAGGCTGAAGGGGCCTCCTCTGCCCTCCAGGGTCACGGACTGGAATTGGCTTGAAGGTCGTGAGTGAGTCTGAGGCAATAAGGGCACTCAGACTCATCAGCTACCTTTCTGCCGGCCTTCTGATCCTAGGGCTTGCTGGTGCTAACCTGGGAACAGCTTTGCTATTTCTCTGGGAGGCTTCCAGGTACTTATGTGTCATCTTGCTGTTACATAACCTTTGTGTTTCTGTCAAGTTCTCTACAGAAAGAAAAAGACAAACTGAAATATATTTGATATATTTAATCTATGTTCTTTTAGTAGGAATAGAGATAATTTGGAACAAGAAAAACAAGATCCATAAATAGTAACAGATACTCAGTTTTGTTCATTGTATTTATTTAACATGAAAAGGTTGCTTGTGTGTACAATAGATACCACCAGTTCAGCTTAAACATTTCTAAAACAAACTTTCAGCAAAGTTTGCATATTAGGTGTATCACTTGACGTATGGAATTTTACACAAACCCACTCAGAGAGACACAGAAAAAAAGACAGGTGTGTGTGTGTGTGTGTGTGTGTGTGTGTGTGTGTGTGTTGGGGTGGAGGGTGGGGGGTGGGGGGGGGGGGGAGAGAAGAGAAATAATGTGTCATCTGGAAACCAAAGGTCTAAGAAGCAAGTGTTTTTCAAAACTCTCATTGGAATTGCCAAAAGTTCAGTAAACATTGAAAGAAACAAAATGTCTTTGTTTTTTTAACTAAAAAGTAAATTTTTAAAAATTTATTTATGTAGGCATCACTGCCCTCTGGTGGGAGTGGGAGGCCCAGCCTTGCTGCTGCTGGATTTGAACCGCCACGCCAGTCGGCTGCAGTCCCACACTCAACCACTACGCTACTGGGTCTCAGCCCCTAAAGAGTCAATTTTTATGTGTGTAAATTCTAAATTCTTGGTAAAGATGAATTACATTCTCCTCCAGATACTTTAAACTGAGACACACACACACACACACACACACACACACACACACACACACTTTCTACCTTTAGATAACAAGTGGTCCAAACAACCTCAAAAAGACAAAAGTTTGTCTGTCTTAATTTACTTTTCAGTACTGTTCAAATATGAATGATAGGGCTGAGCCCCGGTGACATAGTGGTTGTGCTCGGGACTGCGGCCCACTGGGACGGAGGTTCAATTCCAGCAGTGGGGCTGGGCCTCCTACTCCCACCACCGGAGAGCAGTGATGCCCACAAAATATATATATATATATATATGAATGATAAAGCCCTTGGTTGGTTGGTGGAAAACTGATTTGCTATACCTCAAAAAAGACAAAACAAATGGAATCCCCCAAACAAGTCCTGGGTCTACCCCAAGGATTGATTAACTGAGTTCTTCTGGTGTTCATTGCATACAGGAGGTGGGGTAAGACATGATCCCTTCTGGTGAACGCATAGCAATCTATAACTCAACTTCACTGCCACTGAGGTGACTTGGACTCATTGACCTCATAGTAATATGTTAAGTGCCGTTAAAGAGCTGTGTCAAAAGCTGTTGTAACAAAGAAAGGATTAACTACGTTAGAGGAACTAGTAGCTTCATAGAGTAAATAGGCATTTTGAAGGGTGATTCTCTCTTAACTGCCTACTACATGAACATTCGAAGTGATATGAGATTAAAAAGGATTATACATCCTAGCAGTAACCAAGTGGGATTTCATCCGCAGATTTTCAGCTTCACAAACCTATGCTCTCTAGCCTGATGGCTCCATTACCTCTGTATTACCAGAGCCCTGCTTTCTAATCCATTATCCCCCCGGAGGAGCCCTGGTGAGAGAGTGGTCAGCTGCCTGCTTGCTAACTGAAAGGACGCTGGTTCAAACCGACCAGCTAATGCACAGGAGGAAGATGTGGCAATTTGCTGCCACAAAGATTTACAGACTTAGAAACCCCGCGGGATAGTTCTGCTCTGTCAGAGAGGGCCGGTATGCATCGGAATCAAATTCATGGCAATGGACTTGATTTGATTATTCCTCCTAGCTATAATTTTCTAGGTTCTTGTGGTAAAGCAACCACATAGGTACATGTCAAGTCAGAAAAACTCAAGAAGGAAACGTTCAGTTAGCACCTGTTAGCCCTCGGTTCACTAACTTCCAAGAGTGACACGAGCATCTACGACAAAAAGAATGTGGACTTTGAAATCAAATGCAGCTGGATTCATATTCTGACCGCACTCTTAGTCATTTTATAAACTTGAGTAAGCCACTTAATTGCTCTGAGCTGGCTTGCTCCTGACACAGAATGTGCATGAGTAAAACCTAGAAAGAAGGAGCCTAAGCCCAAAGAACTTTTCTACTGTATTGCCACCAGACGACACATTTCACGCTGTTCTGGGCCAACGGAGATGTCTAAACGCCAAGAGGAAAAGGCAAAGGAGACACCACATTTGAAAGACTAACATGTTTTCAGATAAGTGAGGAGGAAACGGCCATCCACCCGCACGCACGGCCATTACCTGCAGTTGGTTATTTTACACGTTATATGAAAAGGTTCTTCCAGGTTCACGGTATCTGGGATTGCCTCCAGAGACAACCGAACGTCTCCATAACCTGGAGCCTAAGAAAAGAAACACCATCAGCAGGCATTATGGTAAAAGCCATCCGTTCTACTAGAGAACCAAACCAGCACAGTCCCCATCGGTGTCGGGGTTCCGAGCTGACGCTGTGAGAGAAGACGGCTCACTCAGCCACTGCCCCCCAGCCTAGCCTCTGTGTCGCTCGTCCCTACAGTAGAACACCACACTGAGCCCTGGCTATTTGTTCGTGCCATCCTTAGTAAAGTCCAGTAGACTTAGGAGGAACCTCAGTAATTAACATGGGCAGGAACAAATGATAGAGCGACACTCATTTCTACTTTGTGAAGTAAAAACATTAAGTCGATATCTATGCATTTTTTGTTTTTTGGGCATCACTGCCTTCTGGTGGGGGGGAGGCCCAGCCTTTGCTCCTGTGGAGCCACTGCTGGAATTGAACCTCCATCCCAGTGGGCCGCAATCCCACACACCACACAACCACGATGCCACCGGGGCTCAGCCCATCTGTGCATTTTCATTTACGTCAGTGCCAGTTTTCTATCTGACTGCCAAACTCACTGCCACGGAGTCGATGCTGACGCACAGTGAGCATGTGGGACAGGGCAGAGGGGCCCCGGTAGGTTTCTGAGCTTGAAATCCTCGGTGGCTGAAAGTCTGTCTCACACAGAGCTGCTGCGGGGGGTCTCGAAACTGCGGCCCTTGTGAATTGCCATCTAACCCATAACCACTACTCCTCCAGGCCTCCTAAGTTCTCCACCTAGAGATCGGTAAAATGATGAGTCTTCTACTTATTTTCCGGTAATAGCGATACCACCAAAGATGTTTTGCGTTTTTAGTGATAAACCTACAAACATTAATGCTGTTCTATGATCCCTGTACATTGTTGTTTTCCAAATGAGTGATACTGCATGCTGAGGACACTGCAATAATCCAGCCGGGCGCCCAAAGCAGACACCTACACTTTTTGCGGGGATTACGGGCTATGACACCAATTGCTATAGGGGAATTTTAATTACTAGGGGGGCAATGCTGAAAAGTTCCTCCCACCCACCACCGAAAAAGGGGCAGTAGGCCAAGGAAGTTTGAGAACCTATGCTCTACATTTTTTACCGTTACACACACAGTTGTACATTTTCCAAATCCCCATCCAAGGCCGTTCTCTGACTTACCATTCTCTGAAGTTGGCTGGTTTGTAGCCGTCCCCTCTCACCTAGATTTGTTTTCCACACTATATCCAATTTTCCAATGACAGTTACTCCTTTGATGATCCCTGCTTTTTCGGCAAACTCCTTCTTGGGCTTCAGGCAGTATAGATACTGGCGTGTGTCCATTGGCTGCAAATACGCTCTTGAGCCAAATGTAGATATACTGGGAGGGATGAAGACAGACAGAGATGGAGAAAAACCTCTAGCATCTTCAAAACGAAGAAAGACCAGAGCTGTGACGATTCGTTTGAGAGAAGAACCTGATGCCTTGTGACGCAAAGATCTAAAACAGAGCGTGAGTGGTGTCAGCAGAAACAAAAGTGACCTGTA
>PVJH01018236.1:0-45693 GCA_004026705.1 Nesogale talazaci | reverse complement strand
TGGTCTTCTATTATAGCTTCCCTCAGGAACTGTTTGCAGCTAGGCCTTGCAGATCTGATGGAGTGTGTTGGCTGAGCAGGGGAGTGGGTTTAGGGGATGGGGTGGGAGTTGGGTGGTCTGTTCCTGGCTAGGGGCACTTGCCACAGATAGGTGGGAAAAAATCCTCTAGCACTCTGGGGTGGGGAGGACGGGCTGGCTGTTTACCCAGTAGACAATGTAAATAGGGCCTCTCTGTCGCAGGGTTTGGGGCAGGCGCCCTGAACAGGCAGCGTCTGTGAGGAGCTCCAGCGACTGTGGGGAGTGTGGGCGTTCCTTCTGCTCCTGTTAGAAAGTGTGGTCCAGGTGGGCAGGCTTGGGTTTAGGGGATGGCTTGATCTTATCCTGGGCAGTGGTGGCGCCCTTAAGGTGCGCCTGGGCGGGGGCCTCGGGGTGGGGGAGGGGCTGGCCCTCCGTTGTGCTGGGGACACAGGAGTCCCTGGGGGTGGGGAGCGAGAGGTGTGGGTCTGCGTGGAGTGTCCCCTGGGCACCCTGGGCACCTTGGGGTGGGGGGGACTGGTCAGCGATTACGTGCGGGCGCTGATTAACTGCAGGTCCCAGATTTCAGGGTCGCAGAGCGGCGCCCTGGATCCCGCCGGCACAAAGAATCCACAGCTTCTGTGCAGGAGGCGTTTGTGCCCGAGTACGTGGGGAGCGCGGGTGTGCGGGTCGCGCCTGCTCCTGGTTCAGAGGAGGGCCCTGAGCTTTCCTGGAGTCACAAAACCCAATTTGAGAGCCCCACCCTTCCCGGGTCACCCCCACTCACCGATCTCCAGGAGCTCCGGGCTTGGGCTTCCTATCTGGCGGCCATCTTCCAGAGTGCCAGATTTTGGATATGAATATGTCCGAAATCATTAAAGTAATATGTTGTCTTAACATATTTTAATGCAACAGAGAAAAATAAACATTTGAAAAAAATTAACATAGAAAGCCAAGAAAATGTTATCAAATGAAAATTTGTTTCTTTATGAAAGAAGAGAGAGCTTTTAAAATGCTGACCATGAAAATAATCACAGCCATCAAATCAATGCTGATTCATAATGCCCCCCTGTGGTTTTATGAGCCTGTAACTATTAACAGGACCAGAAAAAAACGGCTTTCTCCTGCAGAGGTGCTGGTGGTTTTGCCCTATCAACCATGTGGATCACAGACCAGCTCCTAATCACTACAACAGGATACACAAGGGGTGCAATAATACAACCTAGGACTGAAAATGTGGCCACTCTACGAGTTTCAGCCAGAATCTTCCAGGGATGGACAAGCACCCTGAAAAGTAAGGCATGCAGCCTGACTTCTGGGTGCATCAAGATTATTATTTCTCACTTTCTTTCTTTTTTGGTGAAACCTCCACAGAATTCCTTTTCCTTCCAAAGAACCAGGAACTGAGTATACTAGCAAATCTCTGCAGCTTCCCCCCTACCAGCTTGGTGATCCACTGGTGCCCAGATCTTAAAAGACATATTTCATTAGGTAAATCTGCTCTTTACAGTATTAAAGAGCAAGGATGTTACTCTGAGGGGTCAGGTGTGCCTGGCCCAGGTTATGTTATACTCCATTGTAAGGCATGCATTTGAAAGTTGGACATTGAATAAGGAAGACCAGAGAAGAATTGGTGCATTTGAATTGTGGTGCTGAAGAATAATATTGAATTATCATGGACTGCTAAAAGGACAAACTAGCATAAGCAAATGTGGTGAAGAAAGCTCATGGTGCTTGGCTTTCAAAAGATATAGCATCTGACATGTTACAGGCTTTAAGGTAAACAAGTGGTCATCTAGCTCAGAAGCAACAAAGCCCACAGTGAAGAAGTACATCTGCTTGTGTGACCACAAGATGTCGAAGGTATCAAATATGAAAGAACCAAAAAATTATATGAAAGAACCAAATCATTGTAATTGACGGGGAGTGCACACTGGGGACCCAAAGCCCATCTGTAGGTAGTGGGACATCCACTTATGGAAGGGTTGCAAGGAGGAGATGAATCAGTCAAGATGCAGTTTAGCAATGATAAAACATATAATTTTCCTCTAGTTCTTCAATACTTCCTCCCTCCCACTATTAAGATCCCAATTCTACCTTACAAATCCAACTAGACCAGAGGATGTACACTGGTACAGATAGGAATCGGAATCATGTGAAATCCAGGACAGATGATACTTTCAGGACCAGTGATACTGGGATGGTGGAGGGAAGGTGTGGTAGAAAGGGGAAACCGATTATAAGGATCTACATATAACCTCCTTCTTGGGGTATGAACAACAGAGAAGTGAGTGAAGGGAGACATTGGGCAGTGTGTGATACACAACATAATAATTTATAAATTACCAAGGGTTCATGAGGGAGGAAGGAGCAGGGAGGGATGGGGAAAATTAGGAGCCAATACCAAAAATTTAAGTAGAAAGCAAATGTTTTGAGAACAATGAGGGCAACAAATGTACAAATGTGCTTGACGTAAAATGGATGGATGTATGGATTGTGATAAGAGTTGTATGAACCCCCAATAAAAGGACTTAAAAATACATAAATAAAAGGACAAATCAATCTGTTTTGGAAGAAGTAATACCAAATTGCTCCTGAGAGGCATGGATGGCAAGACTTTGTCTTGCATACTTTTGACAGATTGTCCCTGAAAAAGATATCATGTTCTGTCAAATGGAGGGTCAGTGAAAAAGAGGAAGACCCTCAATGAAATGGATCAATGTAGGGATTGCGCTGATAGGCTCATGCCTGGGAACAACTGTGAGGATGACTCAGGACCATGCAATATGTCTTCTGTTGTTCATAGGGTTGCTATGGATCAGAGTTGACTTGGTGGCAACTAAAAACAACAACTAGAGTAATTTCTAATCTCGATCCAAATCTCAAAATAATTATTTAAGTAACTGAAAAAACTAATTACCAACTTCATATGGAAGAGGCCCAGGATTAGCAAAGAACTTCTCAAAAAGAACAAAGTAGATGGTTTTACACTACCCCACCTAAAAACCTCTTACAGAGACATAGTTGTCATAACAGCCTGGTACTGGTAAAATTAAAGATATATAGTCTGATGGAAGCAGACAGAAAATCTCAAAATAAAAGAAACTGCATACAAACAACTTATTCTCAACAAAGGACCAAGAAATTGTAAATAAAAAGGGGAAGTCCTCTTCAACAAATTGTACTGAAAAAAACTTGATACCCATCTATCAAAGAATAAACAGATCCCATACTTCACCCCATGCACAAAAACAACCCCAAAGTGGATTAGAGGCCTAAATGTAAAACCCAACGCTATTGGGATTATCAACAAGAAAATTGGAAATATCTAAGATCCCTGGTTCAAGCTGTACATAGGCTACCAGATATAAGAAAGCAAGCACACACAATGGAAGATAAAATAGATGACTATTAAAATAAAACACCCGTGTACATCAAAAGAGTAAAATGAGACCCCACAGATTGGGAAAAGATATTTAGCAATGACATAATGGACAATTACTAATATCAAAATCTACAGAATACTGCATGCCTACAACAAGAAAACACAAATAACCCTCTGGAAAGATGAGCAAAGTACCTGAATAGATGCTTCACAAAAGATCAAACGTGAATGGCAAACAAGCACATGTGGAAATGCTCTTGGTCATTTGTGTCAAGGAAATGCAAATCAAAAGTGATGAGATCTCATCTATCATCCACAACCGAAGCCCAATTAAAACAAAAACAACAATGCAGAACAACCAGTGCTGCAAAGGATGTGAAGATATTGGAACCCCTATTCTTTGCTGGTGGGGTTACAAATATGTATAACCACTGTGGAAAGCTATATGACAATTCCAAAATCAACAATGACTAGAAATATCATGACCCAGCCATATTATTACTGGTATATACCCCAAAGAAATAAGAAACATCATGGTTAGACTTATACTCTCCCATGTTCACCATAGCAAGAAATTGGAAACAGACCAAATCCCCATCAATGTAAAAATGGATAAAATTTTTTGGTATAAATACACAATGCAATTCTACGCATCCCTAAGAAAAACAATGATGAAACCATGAAGCACCTTCTGACATGGAGGGATATGGAACCAATTAGGCTGAGTGAAACTAGACAATCAAAAAAGAACAAGTACTGTGTGAGTCTACTGCTGTAGGGATGGACACCAGCTCAAGCTTTCAAGCCATCCACTGGCTTGGTTGGTCAGGCAACTTGGTAGAGAGTCATGTATAAATAAATTATATAATCCAAATCTGAAGGAGTTGAACAGTATTCGAGCTTAAATTGTAAGATTCCGGTGTGCAGAAGGTTATGAACGACAGCCTCAAATACATTTGTTGGATTTACACAGGGAATAAACATCAGATGATTTGCCTCTAACCATAATGAAGAGATCTGAATACCATGTTTAATGAACAAAGAGCACTGTGGAGCTGACTACAGTAAATTAAAATTAAAATGATACATCTGATTTGATGGTTAAAACCTTGTCATTTTATCTCCCTCTTGATTTAATTTGTGCTTAATCTGGTTTTCAATATTCTCGGTGGCTTTTTTTATATTGGTGTTTATTTCTTCTGTACTGTGTCATTCTTGGTAGCTGTCTTGGTTCTTTGTTACATGTTTTTCTATATTTTCTGGTGTATGAAGCCCAAGATGATGACTATAAAAATAATAGTAAGAATAGGATTTCCTGGAGGGTATATCAGGGGAGATAGAAGTGGGGTGAGAGCTAATGGGAACTAATATCAAGGAGCATAAAGAGGAAGAAAATATTTTGACTCTGATTGTGGATTGCACAACTTTGCTTGATGTGATCGAACTATAGGATGCCACGATGTCTGAATTAGGTTCTAATAAAATGGCTTCAAGGGGACAAAAGCATTAGTTCTATTCTGATTGTTACAATTGCCCTGCCTACCTATGAACTGTAATCTAAGAGAATAATTAACTGCTAACAGAACAGCAAATTACCCTTTACCTTAATTAATACTATCTCACCACAACTCATGTCAAAAAATAGGGTGTGATCAGAATAATCACATATACTTTTAAATCACACCTACTCCCTTCATCTCAGAAGTAAATACTATCCTGAGTTTCTTGTTCTTTTGAGCTTTACACTCTTGCTTAATATATTGCACAATATTGCATGTTCTTGAAATTTTCATAAATCAAGCAAGATATTTTGTATTTTTAACTTTCATTTTTTTCATTCAACATGCTTGTGGAAACTACCCATAGCAATGCTTATAGTCTTAGCTAATTCATATTTGCTTAAATATATTATTCTACCATGTGAATAAATCATAGTTTATTATTCTTTCAGTGGATATTTGTTTTCCTCAAGTATTTTACTATTTTAAATTGTACTGTTGTAAATAACAAAATATAAAATAAATAAAACACAAGAGAACGTATGCCAGGGTGACTTATCACAAGCAATATAAACACAGGCTGTTTCTTTTTTAGATATTACTTATTCTGGTGTTAGCAACTCTGAAATAGAACATACTGATAAGACTTTTCACTATCTACCAAGGAATAAAAGAAACAACTAGACAATTTCACTGTGATTTTTTAAATTTGAATTTTGTGCTGAGATCAGAGAAAGTTAACTGTCTTGTGTTAACCTAATGAAAAGAATTGAAAGAGAAATTGCCTTAACATTTGGATCATGGTCCCAATAATTGATTCTGATGCACATGGAATAAAATGCTGTTGCTAGTTGTCAAAGAGTTGATTCTGACTCGTGGGGACCCTTTGAGGACAAAGTAGAATTGCTCCATAAGATTTTTAAGACTGTAAATTTCCAGAAGCAGATTTCCAGGCCTACTTTCCAAGGTGTCACCTTCTCCTAATAGCAAAGAACTTAACTATATGGACCATTCCAGGATTCCTGATAGAAATGTTACATTTCTGCAAAATATCAGGGGGCACTCCCCCCCAAATGGAATTTTTTATTCGCAAGATATGTATGTATTTATTTATTTTTTACAAAACAACCTTATCACCTTCAAAGTACTCTTCATTACACTTGATACACCTCTCAAATCTGTGATTGCATTCTTGAAAACATTTTTCAAACTCATCTGTTTGGATAGCTGACAACACCTTCCTCATTTTCTTCATCTCTTCCACATCTTCAAATCACTGTCCTTCCCTGACCCTCTTCATTCATGAAAAAAAAAAGAAGTTTCACGGAGTGTGGTCAGGTGAGCCAGATGCTTGAAACAACATAGGCATGCTGTTATTTGGCTAAAACTGGCACACTGGGATGACTGTGTGAGCAGGTACATTGTCATGGTGGCAAAACCAGTCCCCTGTCTGCCACAAATCAGATCTGTTTTGTCACACACTTTTACACAATCTTTTCAGAACTTCAAATAGAAAGCTTTACCTGGTGAAATGAAATCCAAATGCATTAAGATGAATCAATACCCCCCCCTTTCAGGACATTGAGGGACATCCAGAATGAGATCTGTCAGCAATCAACATCTCACCTTTTCTGAAACAAGAAAACCAGTCATACACTTGAGTTTTTCCCTAGGCATTTTCCTTGTAAGCTGTGTTCAACATAACAACAGTTTCTGAAGCATTATTTTCCTCTGAGCAGGAATCAAAATTTGAAAGCTGCATGCTATTTTCTTAAATCAAGTATCACAAAAACAATGTTCAAATGAAACCACTTTTCAAAAAAATTCACTTGACCAGACATAACCTTCCCAGGCGATGCCCGAGTGCACTAACTCAGAACAAGTTGCTGGACATGGGTAAACAATAGGAACAAATTCATAGACACAAATATGGATATAAGGGAAAGGTTTATATACACGAGGAATGGAACATTGACAAAGCATCCCAGTCCAGTCCAGTTCAAAGTCATAAGTCCGATATTAACCCATATGCCCAATATCAGTCTATAAAGTCTCCTTCCTACTCATGAAGTCACAGGCCAGTGGGTGCAGAGTCCCAGCGCTGGCATGGGTCCCCTCATGGCTCCTCATTTCCAGGGCTCAGAGTCCATCAACAGCATCCAGTGGTGGTAGAAGCAACTCAGTGCTGGCAGGGGGTCTCCCCATGACTTCTCCTGCTTCAGAGGTCTGGTTCCATCAGGGCAAGGCTGTGTGGTTTCTCCTCCAGCTCCTGCAGCAGCTTGGACACTGCCATCTTGTCTTGTCCGTAATTCATCGTCTCTGAGACTAACTCCCAACAACTAGGGAGATAGCTTCTCATTTTCACGAGGAAAATATCGTGAGATTTCCCAGATATATCGGGAGAAAGCCATGCCCACACAGAGTCCTCATTGGCTACTCCATGGCTATCTCCAGATTAACAGGCTAGACTCCACCCCTACATCTCACTCATAAAATTAACATAAGCATATGACCGTCACACTCTCCTAGCAGGAGATGCCTACTATGAAAGCTCTCCTCCGCCTACCAGAAATCCATTATTTTTTGAGAGGGTGGGGGGAGTAATCTCTCCTCTATTAAAACTGAAATATTGTCAGTATGTGTTAATGTTTCCTTATTTACATCTAATTATTTACTATTCATTTTTGTACTTCTAAAATATTTATTTCTCAGACTAAATTTAAAATAGATGAAAATTTTAAATGATAATCCAAGTATGAATCTTTCCTCTAACATGTTTTAAGACATTATGAATGACTTTAAAAAGTTGGTTGATAAATGGAATTGAAACATAATGGAATTTTACCATGAATTTTCAAATGTCCCTCTGTTCTCAGAGAAGGATGTCGACAAAAAAGATGTGGAAGTCAATATTGCATTGAGACATTAAAGGATAGAAATCTTGGGGCTGAGCCCCGGTGGTATAGTGGTTGTGCACGGGACTGCGGCCCACTGGGACGGAGGTTCAATTCCAGCAGTGGGGCTGGGCCTTCTACTCCCACCACCAGAGAGCAGTGGTGCCCCCCCCAAAAAACAAACAAACAAACAAACAAAAAAACCCCAAAGGATAGAAATCTGTAGGGAGGCACACCACAAGAAAACCATAACGACTTTCAAGGGAGAGACATCAGAGACAATAGATTCTCTTTAAATTTAAAAGTAATTCATTTTTGTAGGGATTCTATCTTAGTCAAGGATTGGTATGTTTTTCTTGGTGTAAGATTTCTGGTTTGCATAGTCATGTGATTTTTTTTATGAGTTCTTCCATGGTTCCTCTTTTTCAGGGGTTGCATGTGCAACGTTAGGCCAAATTGAAAATGAATTTAATATCAACAAACTCTGGGATACATATTATCTTTATTTAATTCTTGAGTTAGTTCTAGAAATACCATTTGAAAATAGAGTTTGTCAGAAGGGCACCAGGGATACTTAGCATCTTAATTGGAATCTTAAGTTACTATAGGAACTGCTATGGTCACCAGCTGACCAAAATAGCACATCCAACACTGACGCAAGGTTTTAATTAAGATGCTAAATATCCCAGATGCTCTTAATTCAAACTCCATCTCTATTTGGCCTGGCATTGCGCACACACCAACTGAAAAAGTGGCCCCCTGATAGGAGCTCTGGTGGCATAGTAGTCGGTTATGTGTTGACCTGCTAAGCACAAGGTCAGCACTTTGAAACCAGTAGCCTGAGAAACTCACAAGGGCAGTTCTACCATGTTCAACAGGGTTTCCATGTGTTGGAATTGACTCGATGGTAGTGCACTTGGTTTGGTTTTGGAACAGCCACCGTTGTCCTTGCTGCGCATATCTCTTAAGCCAGCTAAAGCCAGTGTTTCAAGAGTAGGAGGCTTGCGATCTGGAAGACAGAAAGATGTTGAAAGCAAAATGATCACAGGCCAGTGGGTGCAACGTCTGTGGTGGTAGAAGCATCTCATTGTTGGCAGGGGTCTCCACGTGACTTTTCTAGGTCTGGGTTTCTGGCGGTATCAGGGTAGGATCATGTGGCTTCTTCTAAAGGATCCTTCACAGGAAGTAAGACTTGTCAGTAGAGCATCTCCGAGGAAGTGAACCAAGAGAAGATACAGTGTCTCCTGCCTCCAAGAAGTAGTACCAAATTTCCCAGAATTCTCAGAGGGAGGGGTCATGCCTACAGTGGTAGCATTGGTTATCTTCAGATTGACAGTCTAGACTCCACCTCTACACTCTTAATCCTCAAATTGACACCAGATTAAGTGATTGTCACAGTGATCATAGTCCAACTCTTAAACAGTACACCATCAGGGCTCCTTCATATGCAACAGTGCTTTTGTAAAGTTTATATATAAATAAATAAAAAAGGTAATGAAAGTTTTCCACAGACGTTTTGATGGTCCTTTTGTATATATGTTATAACTTCTAGTATTCCTGTATTTCAAACTTCTTGCCCTTATTTAGGATTGAAAATCAATTTATTTTCTATAAAATGTTAGCATGATACAAAAAATGTGAGAATATTTTTTCTGGGATTAAAAAAAACACACTCTCACATATATTCTCTTTTAAACAGAGCAGTTTTTTATGTATTTACATTTAATGAGTTTTCAAAATGTGCACATTTTAAAATATAATATATCCTTTTACATCCATTTGAAATAACTTTGTTTTCTTTTATTCATACCATCCCTAGAAATACTCATATAGAGACTCAGCAGGAGACGGAATGTTCAGTGTTTCAGCTTCATGGAAACAGAAGTCCTTCTGGACATTATTGATTTCCATTATGTAGTTCAGCTGAATATAATTGAAATCTTATGAGAGTAAAGAACGTACTTTTAGATGAAATTATCAGGGAAGTATAAAAAGCAAGCCAAGGTTTTTTAAATGTCACAATTTAATAAAGAATAAATATTGATTTATTTATTGCTTCAGACTGGAACTTCATAAAAGTTATATATATTATTTTCAATTCAGTATTTCTTCTGTAGAAAAAAATAAATCTTCTAAACAAAGCAACATTTTTTCTTAAGTTGCAAAGCAAAATACTGATAGCCAAGATTTGTATACAACTTTGCAAGTATATTTAATCCCAATGTGATATCCTAGACATTTCAATTTCAATTTTATAAAGCCTCCTATAATAAATAATAAATGCATATTTGAGTATGAACAATACAAAATAATATTTGGAGGTGGAATAAGGAAGTATCATGTTCATAAGATTGTATCAGTTTGAGCACATTTTCTTAAAGGAAAGTGCTACTTAATTTATGCATTTCCTTTTGTCTTCCACTACAATTGATGATATAAGCATGTAATTAGAAAATATATGAACAGCCTGCATTAATTCTGAATTAGGGAAATGATGTTTCTTTTCTTTTCCCTTTAAAAATCGATTGTGTTATTTTGGATACACTAGAGAACAATTTCATAGACTCATGTGTACAAGAAAGTATTATCCCTCTGATGTCCAGCACTGGGCTCTGATCACTCCTGAAAAAACAGTGCACCTCCCCCCCAAAAGTTTTATATATAAAAGCAACTGTACATTAAGAAAACATCCCAGCTCAGTCCAGTCCAAGGTCATAAATCCAATATTAACCCATATGTCCAATACCAATCTATAAAATCCTCTTCAGACTCACAAAGCACATGCAATGATACCAGGACAATCACTAGGCCAGTGGATGCAGAGTCTTGTGTATCCAGTGGTGTTAGAAGCATCTTAGCACTGGCAGGGATCTCCATGGCTCCTTCAGTTTCCAGGGTTCAGGGTCTATCAGCATGCTGCCTTGTGTGTCACCTGCAATGTCTCCCAGGGAGTGAGCAGGGAGATCGTATCTCCTGCTTCCAAGAAGGAAGTACCACATTCCTCAGAATTCTCAGGAGAAGGCCATGTTCATACAGAAATTTCATTGGCTGTTTCCAGATTGACAGGCTAGACTCCATCCCTACACTGTTTATTCTCAAATTGATACCAGATTAGGTGACTGCCATATCTGTCTTAACAAATTTCCCCCAAGTAAATTACCAACCACATTCAATGATTTAGGAATTACAAATATGTATAGCTGTGCAAGATTTATTTGTATTTCTACAATTATCAATTGCATAAGTACATTGTTGTTATATTTTATGTATATAAAATTTTTGAGAATAGAAAAATATGATATCCCCCAAACACATCTAGCTAAACATCATACTCAATGAAGAGGTAATTTGATTCAGACATATACATATGAACTGGGCAGGTTACAGATGTAAAATCATGCTGAGGTTAATCATTGTGAAAGTTTACATTTTTGAAAAATGAAATCTAATATACATGTGTAATCTGTATCATGTATGCATAATGATGTATAATTCAGGATTAGACTTTAATAAGCTGAACAATATTTTCAGTCATTGAAAGTGTTTTGAGCTCATTTTAGAGTTCAAAGCAACTGCAACTCCCATGTATTGCTTATGGGAAGGTAGAATAATACAGCTACTTTGAAAAATAGTTTAACAGTTTCTTATAAATGTAACCACCTTCTATAACTCCTTGCTAACACTACTATTGATGATGGTGAAGAGTATTGAAAGGACTAAAGACTTCCAGACATAGAAACAAATATGTTTTTGTTGAAAAACAATTAGAATGTTCCCTAGGAGAGCACATGTCAAGACTTTGTCACATGTACTTTGACAGCAGCCTGTGTGATCATGAGATGTCGATGAGATCAGAAATCAGGCATCAAAGAACAAAAAAAATCATATCATTGTGAAAGAGGGGGAGTGCAGAGTGGGGACCCAAAGCCCATCTGTAGACAACTGGACATCTCCTCACAGAAGAGTCTTGGGGAGGAGATGAGACAGTCAGGGTGCAGTGTAGCAACAATGGAACAAACAGCATTCCTCTAGTGCTTAACTGCTTCTTCCACCATCCATATTTATGTCTAAACAGATAGAATTAGAATGTGTACAGTCAAAAATGTGCCAGCCCCATTTAAAAATATTGTATAAGGGGACAAAACAAAAAATATTCAATGCCTAAAAATTGCAGCTATGGGAATACCTACCCCTTAATCTTATAACCTGTCAACATAGTTCCCCACCCATGAAAGTTTATAAGTCAGTCACTTCATACATTTATCCCACATTTTGTGTGTTCAATTTCTAATTCTCCCATAACCCAGTGCTCTGAGGAGACAAGCATGTTATTTGATGTGAAGAATCTTCATTTCAGTTGAAATCTTGTGAGTCTGCATCCATTAACAAAGTCAAATCAGGATAGGCTGTCCATAAAGTCAACAGCAATATGCATTAATACAGCAAGCTCAAAAATCTTATGTTCATCTGATAAATTTCTGCTTGCCTCAATGTGGAGCACCTCATTTAGCCTGATGAGGGTGTCCATTGGCTGCCTCATCTTTTACCTGTGGACCACTTTACAAATTTAAACAACCCTAGTCCCCTTGGATTAGGCCATGACATAAGCTCAGGTTCCATACGACTCTATAAACTGACTGGCCAACATGTTCTGTTCTGTCCTCGAATCCCTGTGAAACTGGTCCATGAGTGTCAGTGGCCAGACTCAACCCATCTCTATTGCTATATTCCTTCCACTTCCATTCAACAAGTGGGTCCTGGAAGTCACCTTGTGAGCATTTCAGGGTGCCTGCAGGCTCCCTTTAATGTTCAGTCTTAGAGAGGAGAGTTCCTTCATAGCTTCAGATTTTTCTAGCTTCAGGCACAAACCACTAGCTGAATATTCGAAAAGGTCAAATGGCTCCTATTTTTCTTTTCAGTCTGCCAACTGCTCTCTCAGCAAGTCTTTCAATTCCAAATGTCCTGGTAACTCAAGGCACTGGATAGGTGTTACCTTTTCTAAGCCTTCTTTGCAGGTATTGCCTACTAACCCATTTAACAGATCCAATTTGATGGCTGAAAGCAGTGGGTTTATAAACTCTCTTCATACTTCCCAATAATCATTTAGATCATACATTATACCAATAACACTAGGCAGAAAATATTAATATAATCTTAGTACAGTCAGATCCTAAACAGAATCTTAAAACAGTCAAATCCAACCCTTTCTTATTTAAGCTATCCCATTCATATGCAATACAGTTTCAGTCTCTGGCTGCATCACCCAGGGTCTGGCCTTCTTTCAGTCATTGATTAAGCAGCATGACCTCAGAAAAGTTCAAGGGGTGACTCTGAAAATCCCCTTCTCCCCCCCCAATAACATAAAAATCAACTCTATACATGGACTTCTTCAGATGGAATATGAAGAAATCAAATTGACTACATCTGTGGGAAGACATGCCAAAGAAGTTCAATATCAGCAGCTAAAATTAAACAAGGTGTGGACTGTGGCACAGACCACCAGTTGCTCATATAAGTTCAGGACATAGCTGAATAAAATAAAACAAGTTCAAAATATGACTTTGAATCTATCCCACATTAACTTCAACATCATTTCAAGAACAGACTTCCTACGTTGAAGACTAATGACAAGACCTCACGAGCTGTAGGAGAAAATCAGAAAAAGGAAATCATTCATGAAAAACAATTGGTCCTCAACTGAAGTACTCCCTCAATGCAAGAACACTTTGTTCTATTAAACTGGCATTCCATGATGCTCACCTTCCCGACACAATGACTGAAGGTAAATGTGCATATAAACAAATGTGGTGAAGAAAGCTGATGGTACCCGCCTATCAAAAGATATACTGTCTGGGTTCTTAAAGGCTTGAAGGTAAACAAGCAGCCATCTAGCTCAGAAATAACAAAGCCCACCAGCCTGTGTGACCATGAGGTTTCGAAGGGATCAGGTATCAGGCATCAAAGAACTAAAAATTTTGTCATTGTATATGAGGGGGAGTACAGGTTGGGTACCTAAAGCCCATCTATAGGTAATGGACATCCCTTTACAGAAGGGTTGTGAGGAAGAGACAAGCTAGTCTGTGTGCAATGTAGCAATGAGGGAGGAAAGCTTAACAGCCTGCAATATGCAGATGACAAAACACTGCTTGTTGAAAGTGAGGAGGACTTGAAGCACCTGCTAATGAAGATCAAGAATGGTCGTCTTCAGATGAACTGTGACTCAATGTAAAGAAAACCAAGCCTTACAACTGGATCAGTAGATAATATCCTGATAAACCAAGAAATGTTTGGTATTGTTGAAGATTTTGTCTTGCTTGGATCTATAATAAATGTTCATATCAATGTAGTGAAGTAGTGAAGACACAAAAGAAGTGCTACATTATGTAACTGCTGTACAAGACATCTTTAGAGTATTGAAAAGCAGGATGTTAAGGTGTTCCTGACACAAGCCATGGTATTTTCCATTTCCGTACATGCAACTGAAAATTGGACATTGACTAAGACAAACAAATGAATTGATGCATTTAAATCATGGAACTACAGAAGAATATTGCAAGTACCATAGACTGCTAAAATGACAAATAAATCAGTCTTGGGGAAAGTATAGCCAGAGGACTCCTTAGAGGGAAGGGTGGCAAGACTTTGTCTTAAGTACTTTTTACATTGTCAGGCTTGACCAGTCCCTGGAGAAGGATATCATGCTAGGAAAGCGGAGGGCCAGCCAAAAGAGGAAATCCCTCAACAAGATGATTAACATAGTGGCTACATCCATGGGTTCAGGGGTGGGAACAATTATGAGAATGGAGCAGAACCATGGCGTGTTTTAATTGACTGTGCATATGGTTACTGGAGGTTGGAACCTACTGGATGGCACCTATCAACAAGAAGTCAGGATCAGCAAACAACAGCTTTCTTTAACCTTTTAGTCATATTGTCCCATGGGCTTTGTCTCCCTATCTCACAGTTCCATATCTAGGATTAGATAAAGAGAAGCTATCCCATAATCTTGGCACTGCTCTTTTGAGCTTCTGTGCCACAATCCCTGGTGCATCCTGTTTCTGTCACTTCAGAGAGATGTGAATGTGCCTTTCCAAATTGTCTTAAGGATCTCATTGTCTCCCAGATGCCTTCTATACACCAAGGAAAGACTTTGATGGAGTTAGGGGGTTTTTTTTGTCTGACTATTCCCCTAAGGAAAGTGAAGGATGGGGTTTTAAGTCACATACTCTAGTAAAGAAGCTCTCAAAGAAACAAAGGATGTGACTTGGTTCATACTTTCCACTAAAATAGAATCCAAAAATGTCCCCAATGAAAAGGGAGTAGTGCTGTTCAGACTCTAATAAAATCAGATTCTAATCCAAGCCTCTTCCTGTCTATTGGTATAGTATGGAACACCTTGAAATGAGATTATAGTCACTGACATAGAGTTCAGAATCATATTATAACACTTAGTGAATTATGGTTCTGACCATATTAATTGATTACAAGTCACCAGTATTTTAAGGTGAGAGTGTTGTTATTGTTGTTATTAGATGCCATTAAGTTGGTTCCAACTCATAGCAGTCCAGTGCAAAACAGAAGGGAACACTGCCCATTCCTGTACTTTTTCACAATTGTTCCTATGTCTGAGCCCACTGTTGCAACTGCAGTGTCAATTCATCTTGTTGAGGGCCTTGTTGACACTCACTTTGGTCTTTCTCTGTCTTTCCTGTCTTTGTAATTACCGTTTACTTTCTTGATGAATTACATTCCCGATGTCTTCTCATAGCTCATCAGATCTTGTCATTAGTGTGCATTTTATCACATAAGTTCTTGATGTGTTTTCACAATTCATGTGGAATAGATTCATGGTCAAATTTTGACTCTTGTAGCCTTTTGTTTTGTTTTTTGGGCATCACTGCCCTTTGATGGTCGTGGGAGCTACCCAGCACTGCTCCTGAGAGCCGCCGCTGGATTTGAACCGCCAAGCCCGTGGACCGCAGTCTCTCACACTCAACCACTTACACAGCCGGGGATCAGCCCTCTCTTGTAGCCTTTTTAAAACTTTCTTCAGCTTTATTCTGAATTACATATGAGAAGTTGGTTCCACAGTTAGCCTCTGGCTTGGTTTAAACTGTTAACATTAAGCTTCTCCATCATAAATGGCTATAGTTGCCATTTGGGATGTTGAAAAAGTTTGTCCTAAAAAAAAGTCATTGGTCTAACAAAAGTCTATCATGCGATCTTCAGCTTCATTTCTGTCACTACATCCATATTTTCCAATTATGGTTCCTTCCTCTTTGTTTCCAACTTTTGCAATCCAATCACCAATAATTATCAATGCATCTTTATTGCATATTTATTCAATTTCTGTCTTTGGTAGAATTCTTTATTTTCTTCACCACTAGTCATTGTGGTTGATGCACAAGTTTGAATAATACTTTTGTTGATTGGATTTTCATGTTACTGATAGATATAATCCTTTCATAGATAACATTGTACTTCATGATGGATTTGGGATTTTTGTCATGTAATTTTTTCACAATGAATCCCAGACCATTCCTTTTAATTGTATTCTTCCCTGTACAGTAAATCATATGATTTTCTGATTAAAAATGCCCAAGGCCAGTCAATTTCAGCTAACAATCACTAATGCATAGAATCACTAATGCATATCACTCTTTATGTGTTCCACTTCATTTTTATCACTTCCAGTGTGTCTAGATTCATGCTTCACACATTCCAAGTTCTGGTAACTAGCATATTTTTGCAGCTGTTTCTTCCTACATTGAGTCATGCCCCATCAGCAAAGGAAGATCCCAAAGGTCCCAGTTCCACAGGCTCTACCCAACTCACATCACCATTGTCGACTCCACTATGAAAAATCAGCTCCTCCTCCGTCAAATTTCAAGTGTCCTCCATCTCGAGGGGTTCATCCTTTGGCATTATCTCCAACAATATTTTGCTTCAGTTCTTTAAGCCTTCAATATTTTGCAATGTCTAAGCTATGTATACGGTTCTCAGTGGCTCATTCCTTCTGTGGGAAGCAGAGACCTTCATGGTCTTAATCTGGAAGTGCTACTGAAAACTGTCCATTTTGGGTGATCCTGCTGGCATTTGAAATACCAGTGACATAGCTTCAAACAGTACAGCAACAAACAAGTATGAAAAACAGATGAGTGGTAGACTGAGATTATAACCTGACAAATAAAAAGTGTAATCATAAGATGCAAATGTTTATGATAACAGTCAGATAAAAAATGAAAGTAGCATTTACGATGCACAAACAACCACCTGGAATGTCTTACTGACTCTTTATGCAAAGCTTTCCAGATGGCCTTCCAGGGCCAATCATCCATTTCATAAGAGAGCAACATAAAATACTGTAAAAATAAATTTTCATGAACACCAAGGTGAGAAACTACCTTACATTGATTTCTCTAGAGAAACAAACAAACAAACAAAAACAAGTGATGATTGCATGTGTGTTATATAGAAAGATTTCTATCAAGAGATGACTCACAGTTGTAGAAACAGATAAATTCAGCCCAGTTAAATCCATGGGTCAGATATAAGCTGACTGCTTTCCCTCACTCATGTAGTTTTGGAAGATGATACATAGGAAGCCAAAGGATGAAGCAGGAGGGCCACAGGCTGGTGGATGCAGAGGTAAATGAATTTAAGATCAGTGGAATGAATCGAAAGTCAACAGTCCTTTGGTAGCTCCTGGGATTGGCAGGCAACACAATAGGAGATTTCGGAATGAGACACAGAATCCAGATACAACAGGAAGTATAGGGGTAAGAACTTGCCTGTGCTCAGGACCTCTCTCTTGTACAAAGAGTCATACCACCAAGGAGGTATCATCAGACTGCAACCTGATTGATGGGTTGGTCTTTGCTTTGCCTCTCCATTTACACAGCTGTATCTTTTTGACATAACCCTAACCCTCACAGCTCATCCCTTTTCAATATGACACCTGTACACAACTCTAACTGTATGTATTCTCCAAAGTCAATAATAAAAGCAAACTTATGCCTAACATCATGCAACTAACACATGCGGAAGCCAGTTATGCACCAATCCCATGTTCACCTTATATTTTATAAGTGAACAAAACAAAAATATTTGGTGAATATATACAAGTAAGCATCACTCATAACAATGACATTCCTCATTTTTGCAAATGGTCACATGGCTGTAGCTTAAAGTGACTAGATTTTAAGCAGAACACCATTGACCAAGGGAGATGGGGTGGTGGTTCTTAATTAAGAAATTGTTCTATATAGAGCAACAAAAATTTTCATAGAATGCAAAAAAAGTATTGTAATATATTTATTTTAATTTTAAAATGCCACAGGACATTGTTAAATTGTTAAAAATTGGGACGTCTGGTCACTTTCCTGTAGTTGGTATTGAGAACTACCACTTTGACATCCCATTCCATATTTCTTTTCTCCTCAGCAACTACCTCAACTCAACTGTCCATGGCTCTTTGCCTGGTGACGTTACTCAAACCTTCATTTCTGAAGATTTGGATTATTAGTAATGTCAGAATTGGGGTGCTATTGTTCACCATTGACTTTAATCACAGCAAATGGTAGTATTAAGAGACAATCTAAGAAATCTTTAGGCCTCATGAAATATTCTTCTTTATCTATTCATAATCAAGACCAATCATTCCACTCTATATAATAATAACCTTATTTGTCTGTTTATCCAAAGAAGTGAAGAATCTAAAATGGCCAGGAAGAATTCTTAAATTCCAATTCAATGGAATCAGTGCTATTTCTCCAGGTAAGATTATTCTTTCCTTTGGAATTAATACCTCTGCACCCAAAGAGCAGAGAGTTACAGGGTATGTTAGTCCAGGTAGACTAGAGAAACAAATTTCATAGACACACATATGGATATAAGGAAATGGTTTATATACAAAAGGAATGGAACACTGATTAAGCATCCCAACCCAGTGCAGTTCAAAGTCATAAGTCCAATATTAGCCCATATGCCTGATACTAGTCTATAATGTCTCCTTCTGACTCACAAAGTCATAGGTCAGTGGGCACAGAATCCCGGCACTGGCAGGGCTCTCCCCATGGCTCCTAACTTCCAGGGCTCAGGATCAATCAACAGCATCCAGTGGTGACAGAAGCAACTCATCGCTGGCAGGGGTCTCCAAAGTGGCCTGTCCAGCTTCAGAGTTCTGGTTCCATCAGGGCCAAGCTGTGTGACTTCTCCAGCTCTTCAGATGCTGCCATCTTATCTTGTCCATGATTAATTGTCTCTGAGACTAACTCCCAACAACTGGGCAGATACCTTCTCATCTTCACGACGGAAATATCGTGAGATTTCCCAGACATATCAGGAGAAAGCCATGCCCACACAGAGGCCTCACTGGCTACTCAATGGCCATCTCCAGATTAACAGGCTAGATACTAACCCTACATCTCAATCATGAAATTAACATAAGCACATGACTGCCACACAGGGACAGGAAGGAAAAGTGTAGTGAGTGGGTCATTAGGAGTACTAGTGCATGGTGCCACTCCCATTTCCAATGCCTGGTTCATGCTATTGGGGAAACAGCACCATACAGTAGAGCCCTGAACCTTGATGCTAACCCATTCCAGGGGAGCATCATGATGTAATGCAGTTGAGTTTCAAATCAATTTTTCCCTTAAGAAATAACTGAAAATAGATGGATCCATTTGCGATCACTAAGTCTTTATCCTAATCTTGCCTTTTTATACAAAATATTACACAGAAATTTCAAAGTAAATAAGTAGATTTAAATAAGAAACACAACAGTTAAAAAGTTTTTAACACCTAAAGGATAGCTCATACCTTGAGATGGATGAGAATATGGTTCTGTGGCCATGGATGTGGAGAGGAAGGATGGAGATAGAGTCATTGTTTGGAAGAGGAGTCCCCGTCCATCAAATCAACTAGTAGCTGTTTTTCAACTAGTAGTAGTAGCTAGAAGGAGTTTTTCCCTTCTTTGCCCTTTTTCACTAAGCCCTGGCTGGCTTTGTCTTTATAAAACTCTGTTTAATGTGGTCTGCTATTGGCACTTCCCTGTTTTCTAAATGATTTTTTGAAATCATTATCAGCAATATAAATAACATGCTGACAAGATCATTGGAACACCATTTGAAGACATTGAACCACACTCTACAGATGGACTAGGAGCCACCCCAGAAGGTCAGAGGAGCCCCAGTAAGAAACTGAAAGACCCTGGCTGAGCCCCGGTGGCGTAGTGGTTGTGCGTGGGACTGCGGCCCACTGGGACGGAGGTTCAATTCTGGCTTCCAGGAGCAAAGGCTGGGCCTCCTACTCCCACCACCTGAGGGCAGTGATGCCAAAAAAAAAAAGAAAGAAACTGAAAGACCCAGCAAAGTGCTGAGTCACTGAGAAAAAGTATATAAGTGGACTAGGAGCCACCCCAGAAAGTCTGGGGAGCCCCAATAAGACTTGAATGGACGACATCAAATGGCCAGCTGAGCTGCCTATATAAATCTAGGTAGAGAGATTGAAATTTCAGAGAGGTGGGAACCAAGGAGACACCAACTGCTGCTCTCTCCAACTCTACCCGGGGTGAGCACACCGATGAAAGTAATGCTTATCAGGATGATGAGGCTGAAATAATTGTGTACAACCCAAATAGTTAATGATTTAAGTTAATTTTAGAATTGTTAGACTGTTTGATATGTGTTGGCAGTGAATAAACTGAACATTCTAAAATGTAAAAAGAGTGTTAAGTAATTTTTGTTTGTGCTGCTCATGGCACACGGTTCACCAGTTCCTTAACATGATGATTATTTTTGTATAAACTATTTCTTGGGACCCATGTTTTTTATCTAAAAACAGTACAAAATTAATAAAAACAAAGAAAATTATAGCAAAACACTGGGCCCAGAGTCGCAAAATATTTAAACAATGCCACCTAAGGCCGAGTGACCAAAACACGACCTGCTTTTGTTTACTAAAATCCCAAATGCTGAGTCAGATCTCAATGTTTTGTTTGAGACCTGATGCAAAATTTTCTCATTTTGCATCCAAATCTGATCATGTTGAGTACTGATATAATTGAGTACCACGGTTCTCCTATAGATTGGCTGTTGGCTTAAATCATCTGTTCTCCTGGAAAACATTGGCCCAAGCTTGCAAGGTGTTGCCACTAAGACAGTGCCATAATGTGTCTCTAGAAATCCATTCTATTGCTCAATAAATCCAGCTGCATCAGAATGATGGGGAACATGGTAAGACCAGCAGATTTCATTAGCAGGGGTCCATTGGTGCACTTTATGTGCCATGAAGTGGGACCTTGATCTGTATTTGTGAAGGATAAAATGCCAGTAGATGAGGCATTCTGTAAGGCCACTAATAGCGGTTTTAGAAGAGTGACACAAAGGGAAAGCAAATCAGTATTCAGAGAAAGTATGTATTCCAGTAAGAACAAACGTTGCCCGTTCCATGAAGGAAGTGGTCGTATGTAAACCACCTACCACCACATTCTCAGTTGATATCCCTGAGTAATTGTCCCATGTCGTGGACTCAGAGTTTATCTCTGCTGCTAATAGATTTGACACTCACTAGTGAAAGTAGCTAAATTAACCTTGGTGAGTGCAAATCTATGTTTCTGAACCTACATATAACATCTATCCCTGTCAGATGACTACTTTGTTCATGCACCTATTGGGCATGGACAGAAATGGCTATGGCAATAAATGACTGATTTTCATAGAATGTGTCCTTCTTCCCACTTGATTTTTAAGGCCCTCCTCTGCAGAGGTAACCCTTTTGATAAACATTTACATAAGAAAAAGATGTCTTCATATTTTTTTGCACATTAAAAGAGATCTATTTACATAGCTCTTCCCCACAACCCCTTGTCATCAATTTCTCAATCATACCACTTCTATGTCCCTGACCATCTAGCTAAACCACAGCCCAGGGATAAGTATACAATTGGCAATTTGGCCATTTCATCTTTTAAGTGAAATGAACTAACTGGTATACCACTCTAAGTTCTGAACACTATGAATATTTACCGCCATCCCTGTCTTTTTTCCCAATAATTTTATTGGGGTTTTACAGCTATTATAACATTCAATACATCGTTTATATCAAGCATATTTGTACACATGTTGCTATCTTCATTTCTAAATATTTTCTACTTGAGCCCTTGGTATAAGCTCCTCTTTCCTCCTCCTTTAAAAAATAATTTTATTGGGGGCTCATACAACTCCCATCATGATCAACATATATGTCAATTGTATGCATAACCACATTTGCACACCTGTTGCTATCATCGCCCCTGAAGCATCCTCCCTCCACTTAGGATCCTAGTACCAGCTCCCCATATTTCCCCGCCCTCTCCCTTCCTCCTCTCCCATGAACCCTTAATTCCATCCCTGTCTTTTAGGAAGGTCCAAAAAGTGGGCTGTAGTTCTGCTATTGTCCACTTTTAAATGCTACCTATAGATCATGCACAACTCTTAGTAAACCAAGAACAAGTTTTCTGTTCCTTGGTCAGCTCCTTGAAATTAAGGAGCTCTTCATGAGGCCACAAGTAAGATGGTACTGTGAGGTGAAGACCATAACTATTTGGACTTCTTCATGCAGCTTGCTGGTACTGCCAGTTCTTGCCCTCATCTGATCTGGAATATACCACTTCTTTTAATGAGTGTTAGTCCGGGTAGACTAGAGAAAAAAATTCATAACTATGCATATGGATATAAGGAAAAGGTTTATATACAAGAGGAATGGAACATTGAGAAAGTATCCCAACCTGGTCCTGTCCAAGGTCGTAAGTCCAATATTAGCCTATATGTCCAATACCCATCTATAAAGTCTCCTTCTGACTCATCAAGTACGTGGGTGCAGTGTCTTGTGTTTCTAGCGGCAGTATAGAAACAGTAAAAACATCTCGGTGCTGGCAGGGTTCTCCCCACAGCTCCTCATTTCCCTGGCTCAGGGTCTATTAACAGTATCCAGTGGCAGTATAAGCATCTCAGCTTTGGTAGGGGGTTTCTCCATTGCCTCCCAAGCATCTCATTATTTGCAGGAGTCTCCATGTGGTTTCTCCGGCTCCAGAAGTTTTGATTCCATAACAGTAAGCCCATGTGGCTTCACCTCTAGCTCCTCCAGTCTCCAGGACCCAGGGTCTATATCAAGCTGTCATGTTGACTTGTCGGTAGACTGTCTCCAAGAGACTGAGTCAAGTTTCTCTCCTCCAATTGGGAAATACCATGAGATTTCCCAGAATCCTAAGGAGAAAGCTATGCTCACACAGAGGCCACATTGGCTATCTCCAGATTGACCAACTGGACTCCACCCTTACACTCCCAGTGGTGAAATTGACATAGATCTGTGACAGCCACCATGAAGAAGTGCTGCTGTGCCTATCCAACTTTAAGTCTCTGGGTCAGATAATACCCAGTTCATGAGGGGCAGCTCAGGCTGCATGGTGACTTGGTGAGGTAGCCCATGGTGAGGCATTGAGTTTCCACTAAGACTTAGTAACAATCCAAAAACTGCCTTTCAAATGGGGAGTAGTTATATGAAGAGGATGCAAGAGATTTGCTCTGAAACCCTAAGGTTTTGTACTGTGATTCGACAATAGGGCCTTCCCAAAATTTCAAACTGCATCTCTATCTGCCACTAACCCCTTGAGCAACTCTGGTTCAGTGGGATCATATGGCCTGGGTTGTAGAGCAGCTTGCAGAGAGCCTTCTCTTGTCCTGGGCCCCGCTCAAAGATAGCAGCTTTTCCAGTAGTATAGCACACCCAAAGGAGGGATATAGTGCTTGCAAATTTCAAAGAGGCCTACCAAGCTTGGTACCTCTTTATAGTTGTGTGAGGATATCTTGACATGCCCCATACCACTGGACCCCTAGAAATTTCACTTAAGTGGAAGGCATCTGAATTGTTATTGGTTTCATTTCCCACCCTTTAGCAACACATGTTTTACCAATTAGTCTGAAGGCATTGATACCTCTTCCTTACTAGGTTCAATTGGCATAAGGCCATCTGTGTAATGGACCAGTTTTCCCTTTGTGGAAGGGAAAGGCACTCAGGGTCCCTGTGAACTCAATGATGGTATAGCCCTGATGAGTTAATATAGTCCAAAGGTAGAATTGTAAGACTATTGTTGCCCTGGCCAACTAAAGGACAATTGCTTCTGATGCTCCTTAGAATCTGGAATATACAAAAGGACATTTTTCCAGACCAATAGCAGCATACTACGTACCAGGAGAAGCATTAGTTTCTCAAGCCATGAAAGCTGACCTGGAACAGCAGCTGGAATGTGAGTCACCACTTGGTTAAGCTCATGATAATCTAGTGTCATTCTTCAAATTCCATTTGATTTTTCCATGGGCCAAAGAGATAAAAATGAGGATGTGGTGGGAATCCCTATCCCTGCATCCTTCAAATATTTGATGGTAGCATTAATAACAATGAAGAGTGGCTCTTGATATGCTGAGTAATATACCTCAACACTTTCTACACTGAATTTGAGAAGAGCTTCCCCACCCCCCATCAAAATAGTTCTTTCTGGGGTCATATGAAACTGTGATTCTCATTTCCTTCTGGCCACAATTAAATATCCAAAGTATTTATTTGATTGGATGTTAACTGCAAGGTCAATAGTGTGCTACCACCACCCACTTTCTGGGAGAAACAGGATATTTTCTACTCTGGTAAAGATTTACAATTCAATTTGGAAACCACACTAAATGGGACTCTACCTTAGACCATACCTGTAGCATATTAGGAACTGAAATACTCCCTTAGTGTTAGACTGGTTTATCTAGAGCAGGGATTCTCAATACGTTGATCCCAATCTACCAGGGGACTGCAAATGTAGTGTGGGCAGATCGCATGGCATTAAAAAAATAGGCATAAGCCAATCATCAATCCCGTCCCTTAATCATTATATAACACAGTCAATCAGATGGAATCTTAGGTGTCAAACTCATGCGCAGACAACTGCAGCAAAACTGACACGCTAAGTTATCTCCAATTTTTAGAACTTCGTTTTTTTTCTCTTAAATATAAGAAAGGGTATTACAATGAGTGGGGGAACTGGACCAAGTAAGAAGACAAAAAACGTACATTTTCATATGTCTTGAGTGATTTTGACACTACAAGCTGACATTCTGCTGAAGTCCAGAGTGCATGAGCAGTTCCGGAACTTACTCACAGAGGGAAAGTCCCCAAACATGAGAAAAAGTCCTACCTCCTTAACTGAATTATTCAGTTTTACTTAGTTAAGTGAATCAGCTTTTACCCACATAGAGATCACTAAGTCCAAGTACTGTTCCACCACGACTGATGATCATTTGGAAGTGTGCTTGAGGCTTGCTGTCAGCAGCTACTGTCCGGACTGTGTATCTCTGGCTCATTCCATTCAGTGCAAGTCATCAGAGCAAACTCAGGTCATGACAAAAAAATGTACATAGTTAATTGTGTTGTGCTGTGCAGTATGGACTCATGTGGTTACACAGGGTACATAAACATACATTATACATATAAAGGGTTATCAATGTATTTATGAATAAATGCAATAAATAAATATATATTTTGAATTTTTGTAGTTGGCAGTTTCCTGAAGACAAATTGTGGGCACATGGCTAAGCACTGACAACTCTCCAGGTCAGTGACCCACATGGGGCCACACCTGGAGGCAGACACAGGATCCTAGCAAGAAGGATGGCAAATGAGCAGTCTCTCTTAAAAAATGACAACACTTCACAGGAGGCATCATCAGACTTGACAAGATTGATAGGTTGGAATCTACCCCTACACAGCTGCAAATTGCCGTATACTCTAACAGCCACACCCTTGAATTTACAGCTGAAACACCCCAGTATGAGAAAACTCAGATGACTACTATCCCAAGGTCATGGCATTGGAAGCCATTGGGCTTTCAATCAAATCTCCAGCTTTGAGGGTACCCAATAATTGGCAATCTAAGACTACCATATATTTGCTATTATCATACAGTCTTAGTCTTAGTCTAAGAGACACAGTTCCACCTTAGTAAATGAGTGCTGTCAATACTTTTGGGCTAACTCAAACACTCATTTTACATAAATAGTGTTCAGTTACTTGAGTTTCAATCTGTACAAGTCAATAATTTAATCTAAAAATGCAGTGTACTTTAGTTTTCTAAACAACATTTCAAATTCTGTGCCATGGACTAAATTAATGATACTATCAATAGAATTAAAGATCCCTAGTGGCATTCTGGTTCCAAATGGGTAAGGAGTTTATAACCATGAGTCACTCTGTGGGAGGAAAATGAGGGTTTCTACTCCTATAAACATGTACAGATACAGAAACCCAAACAGGCAGTTCTACCCGGTCCTACAGAATCACTGAGTCATAATCGACTCAATGGAACAAATTAAGTTTCACTTATCAATGGAATTACCATATGCCTCATGAGGATGAAGTATTACATTCACAAATAAAGTGATAAAGTGGGCATATATGAACTATAGATATATGAATGGGTTTTGAGCTCACACTTAGTTTTAATCCTTAGTCTAAGTATTTATGATGTGGTCCTACTTTTATGACATAGGACTATTCTATACTTACTCTTAGGAAGAAACAACTGAAAATATGAGTGCTACAGCAAAATGTGGTGAAAAAAACAGGTGGTGTCTGGCTGTCAGGAAGAATATTGTCTGGGATCTTAAAGGCATCTCATCAAGCAAGCAGTCATCTAAATTAGGTGACGGCTAAGTCTAACTTGAGAAAACACACTAACCTGTGAAATCCAAGGATTGTAACAATAAAGTCCAAAACTGGAAAAGGGAACAGTATTAGAGCTTAAATTCTGAGAACCCAATTTGCAAATTTTGGATGACAGTAAAAGTCTAAAATCTACTGCCAGTGACTCCACATGGATGAGCCCTTCAGAGATTCCCTTCTGGCCATTGACAAATGAATTGAATAGCCTTGCTATCAGACAGAGTGTATTGGGAAGTGGATTAAGACTTATGTATCTAAGTTAAAATTTAACAACTCATATTTTGTTCTTTCTTTTCATTTAAATTTTGTTTTAGTTTTCATCACTTCCTACCTTCTGTGCATCTCTGTTGTTCTGTGTTTTATTTTGTAATTGTGTTGGGGGGGTGGTGAGTGTCTGCCTCTCTTTACATAAAATCCAGGATAATTAAATCTCTAGAGACAATAATTGGATTATTAGTTTCTGAGTGTTATGATGGGGAAATGGAGACCTAATAATGGGTACAAGAATGAAGAAAATTTCTAAAATTGATTGTGATTATGATTGTACAATTATTTTTAATATATTTAACATTGGAATGTATGGTGTGAGAATTATTTCTCAATAAAACTGAAAAAAAATTTACAATTTCAAATCCACAAGAGCAGTTCTCTTTTGTCTTTTAGAGTCACTGTGATTTAGAATTAGTAGTAAGGTTTCCATGTGTGTGTGAACTGGCTCAGAATAAGATACAATGGCAAGTCTCATGGTTCTCTTGTTTTTATATTTGCAATCTTTTATCCCTCAAATGAAACACTTCTGTAATATCAACTTCAAGCTACTTAGTAAAATTCTGAGTCTAAGGATATATATTTTTAGATATATAATATTGCTATATTATATTAATGTCTATTATATATTATACACATATATAGTATGTTATATATAATCTGTAAACATAAACCAGATCATTATTTCTTCATAATACTAAAACAATTGAATTCATAAATATACTCATGTCATAAACTCAAAACCAAGCTCCTAAAAAAACAAAATATATGCATACATTTCATCTAATTAATGCCTTCTTCTGGAGTAAAATATATATATATATTTTTTTTGTTTTAGGGGGCATCACTGCCCTCTGGTCAGAGTGGGAGGCCCAGCCTTGCTCCTGGAGAGTTGCTGATGCATTTGAACTACCAAGCCAGTGGGCTGCAGTCCCTCACTCAACCACTATGCCACCAGGGCTCAGCCCTTAAAAACTATATTTCTTTAAACTTTTTGCTGTAGAAGGCCTCGATTTATCAATTAAAAGAAAATTTTATAATGTACACTCCTTAAAAATGACTCTAGATTTGTAAGGTAGAGTTGGGACCATGATGGTTGGTGGGGAGGCAGGCTTCAGGAACTAGAGCAAACTTGTATGCATCATCACTGCCTGGCTGCCCGTTGACTGGTGTGTCTCCTCCCCATGATTCCCCTGTAAAGGAGTGACCAATTTCCCACCAATCGGCCTTAGGTCCCCACCCTCCTCTCCCCCTCATTCGTAATGATGTGATTCTTGTTCTTTGATGCTCGATACCTGCTCCCTTCGGCCCCTTTTGATCATGCATGCTGGTGTGCTTCTTCCATGTGGACTTTGCTGTTTCTGCACTGAATGGCAACTTGATTATCTTCAAGTCTTTGAGACTCAAGACATTCAATCATTTGGTAGCTGGGCACTATCATTTCTTCTACTCTGTTTGCCTCTGTATCCATTTGTCTTCAGTGATATCGGGAGTCAATTGGACCATTGATTTTGATTTTTGTTCTTTGATGGCTGATACCTGATTATTTCAGCACCTCATGACCACACAGGCAAGTGAGCTTCTTTTATGGTGGGTTTTGTTGCTCCTGAGCTAGATGGCTGCTTGTTTATGCTCAAGCCTTTAAGACCCCAGATGCTATATCGTTTGATAGCTGGACACCATCAGCTTTCTTCACCACTCTTGCTCATGCTCCCACATGTCCTCAGTGGGCACCTTGGGAATGTGTACACACATTGATATGTGTTTTTTTCCCTCTGTTTGATGTCTTTCACCACCATGTGGCCATGCTGGCTATTGTGCTTCTTTTGTGTTGGTGTGGTCTCTTCTCAAGTAAATGGTTTGTTGTTTATCTTCAGGCTTTTACGACCCCAGTTGATATATCCTTTGATGGCTGGGCACCATCAGCTTTCTTCACCACATTGGTTTGTGCACCCATTTCACTTCAGTGATCATGTTGGGCCAGTGAGCCTCGAGGAATACCAGATTCATAGAACACAGTGTTCTTGTATTGAGGGAGCACCAGGGTCAGGGCCCAAAGTCCACTTGCTACCATAGTATTTGGCCTATAGATATGTTCTTAAATTTATTCCCACCTTATAATAGATAGTTGTATCTGTGTATGGACATACCTATGTTTAGACCTCTGCAAGTGCCCTTTGCCTTCTAGTTCTTTCCTCTATTTCCTTCCATCTCCCTCCTGTTCACCATCATGTTTCAACTTCATTGGCATTTCAGTGTTTCCTCATGATTCATTGTCCTTGCTTAATCGAGACCAGGCCTCCCACACCCTCCTTTCCATCGATTCCAGACCACGTGTTGCTCCCCCTCCCCTGTCCATGTGTTTGTTCACACCCCTTTCTCCTCTCTTTTGCCCCCAGGAATCATTTTTTGCCCAGTCTTTTCTGTGGTGTATTGGGTCTCCAGAGGGATATATTCCTCTGAGCATAATGTGTCAGTGTGGAGCTTGGACCAGCTTTCTTCCTCTTCCTCCCTTCTTTGTCCCTGTGGGTGTGGGATGCTGGCCCCTCCCCCAACCTGTTCGCTGACATGCCCACTTCTAGGGATGGAGTCCATCTGACTCTGGTTGTGTGTGACTCTGTTGCTCTCTCTATTCTTGCATTCTTCCACGTGTCCTTTCTGTCCTCATGGTTGGATGCTTCGTGGTAGGAACTGCTCGTCCACTCCAGTTTCTGTGGGGACAAGACCAGTACTCACCCCTCTGGGTGGAGAAGGTACACTAGTAGAGAGGAGAGCTGGAGATATGGGGAAACCAAGATGGATGAGCCCCTTCGGGCCAGTGGTTATAGATTGGAGCTGCTGAAAGGGTGGAGTAGAGAGACAGAACCAACGGCAAGGATATACACATAAGCTCCTAATTGAAGGATGGGCATCAAAAAGTGGGTTGGGGGAGAGGTTGGGCAGTGTAAGATATGACAGAACAATAATAATGTATAAAGTATTGAGGGTTGGTGGGGAGGAGAGAGAGCAGGGGCAGAGGGGAAGGGATGGAAAATCTGATACTAGGGGCTCAAGGGAAAAGGCAGATGATTGGAGAATGATAATAGCAGCAGACATGTGAAGATGCTTGGTACAGTGTATTTATTTATGTATTGTGAAAAACGATGTATGAACCCCCAATAAAATGATTTTGAAAACATACAAATAAAAAAAAAGAGTTCAGGACCAGTGGTGAGGGTGATGATGCAAGGTGGGTGGAGGGAAGGTGGGGTACAAAGGGGAAACTGATTATAAGGATCTACATATACCCCCCTTCCTGAGGGTTGGACAACAGAAAAGTGGGTGAAGGGAGATGTTGGAGAGTGTAATATGTGACAAAGTAATAATTATTTATAAATTATTAAGGATTTGTAGGGGGAGGGAGGGAAAAATAAGGAACTGATACCAATGGCTCAAAAGCAAATGTTTTGAGAATGATGATGGCAACATATGTACAAATGTGCTTGACACAGTGGATGAATGGATATATTGTGATGAGTTGAATGAGCCCCCAATAAAATGATCTAAAAATAAATAATTAAATAAATAAATAAAAATGAAAAAGTTTTTAAAAAATGATTCCAATTGAAAATCACCAAAAACCAGCTTAATAATGAAAGAGAAATAAAAGACAAAAATAGGATGTTCCTAAGGTTAAAATCCATTCTCTTCCCCCTTCCCAAGGGCAGTTTTTATTCAAGTGAGCACCATATTGGGTAAACTGCAGATACTCATGGAATCTCTACCAGACTATAATTGTCTGTATTTTCCTGAAGATAGCCTATGTTATGATGAATAACCATTGCTCTGTATTCTCAAAACAACTTTGCAACTTTTTTCAAAACAACAGAAGCACAAACATGCAAAAGTAACTATATAATTTCAAGTTAAGTCAGGTTAACCCATTTTATAATTATTAAAAAAGTTCTTTGACAGTTAATATCGGTCATTGTGGTAGTTACATAATCTGGTGTCAACTTGAGACTATTAAATGTGAAGGGGTGGAGTTCACATTGCCAATCAGGTCATAGCTTGATGAGCACATTTGGGGGTGCTATGGAGATAAATAGCTCATTGGAGGTCAACACATTCTCTGTACTTGTTGACAAGCCATGTGGAACTACACTGATGGAGTCAGAGCCCTGGAACTGGAGGAACCACACGTAGATCCATGCCAGCACTGAGATGCTTCCACAACCATTGGATCCACAAAACTTTCCACTTAATGGCCTGTGATCTTCTATTGCATGTGTTCAGTGAGTCTGAGGAGGACGTTATAGACTGGTAATAACTTATGGACTGTGGACTTGATCTGGAGTAGGCTATGGTGTTTTCTCAATATACAATTGCTCTTTGATATGAAATTCTCTATTACATACTTATAAGTGTCTCTGAATTTGTTTCTGTAGTCAACCCAGGCTAACACAATAAGAACTCTTGGTAATGGAATGCCAATGTCTAATGCATTTGTAGAAATCTAAGCTTGTTCTTCAGAGGAGATATTCCATCTTATCCAAGGACAACACATGCTCAAAAAGTGAAGGTTCACTGCCCCAGCCCCCAGCTTAGAGTGGATGCTACCCAAATTTGCATGTAAATTCACATGGCAACAATGATAGTGGTACAGTACATCAGCAGTGTCACCCACCACCATCTAAAAAAATAAATGACCTAGAGCTCTGAGAAACTGTAAATTTCTTCAAATAAAGGCTGAAACAAAACACCAACTTCCAGATTGTCTGATCATGAAATAACATAGGCATATGTGTTAGTCTGGGTAGACTGGAGGAACAAATTCAAGGACACGCATATCGATATAAGGAAAGGATTTATATACAAAAGGAATGGGACATGGAGAAAACATCTCAGCCCAGTCCAGTTCAAAGTCTTAAGTCTGATATTAACCCATATGCCCGAAATCAATCTATAAAGTCTTCTTCCGACTCACAAAGTCACAGGACAGTGGGTGCAGAATCCCGGTGCTGGCAGGGCATCTCGCCTCCAGGGCTCAGGGTCCATCAACAGCAGAAGCAACTCATTGCTGGCAGAGGTCTCCATCTGGTCACCCCAGCTTCAGAGGTCTGGATCCATCAGGGCAAAGCTGTGTGGTCTCTCCGCCAGCTCCTCCAGCTTCTCAAACACTGCCAGCTTGTCTTGTCCGTGATTAATCGTCTCTGAGACTAACTCCCAACAATTGGGGAAGATGGCTTCTCCTCTTCACGAGGGAAATATCGCGAGATTCCCCAGAAGTCTCAGGAGAAAGCTATGCCCACATAGAGGCCTCATTGACTGCTCAATGGCTATCTCCAGATTAACAGACTAGACTCTACCCCACATTTCAATCATAAAATTAACTTAAGCACATGACTGCCACAGCATACAAACCGGGAAACTGGGACAAACTACAACAATAATCAAAAGTGTGTGCAAAGAGAACAGAGATGAAATGAACACATGTTCAACAATTCACAGATAAGAAAACACACCACAAGATTAATAATGTTCCTGAAAGCTCTGAAACATGTACTCATACTTCCTGGATTTCTGACTCGGTGGTGCCCCCTGTGATCTATGGAAATGTGAGTAAAATATCACTTACGTTGGTGCCAGTTCACCTTAAAGGTGCACCTTCTGGAGATCTTTTCAGCAAAGGCAGTTTGGAAATCTTGCTAACTGCAGCATTTGTTTTAGGGCATCAAAGAGATCCCCAATTTCAAGTGCAATTTAAGAGGAACATTTATTAAGTCTTAAACAGGATAATGACAAGACTAAAATAAAAATAATTTCCTACATGAAGGAGAGTATTAGCACAGGGTCATAATGTTATCCAAGGATTTACAGAGAAACAGGGACTTACATAGGACATGGGAGGACAAAGGAAACTGTCACAGACACATGAATGGCAAGAATTCAATACATAACACTTACAGGTCAAACTCACTGCTATCGAGTCAATGCTGACTCTTAGTGACACCTCTATGTGGGTTTCAGAGACTAACTGTTTAAGGAATTAAAAGTTCAATCTTTCTTCTGGGAAGCTGCTGTTAGTTTTTAACCAATCACCATGTCTATTTCAGCCCAACACATAACCACTACACCCCCAGTTTAAGGTGGGTTTACAGAAATGACAACAGAACAATGATCAAGAAACATATATTATTTTAGAAGCGCTTACAAGCTTAATCTAGGACCCTCTAACCAAGACCATCAGGGCAAGACTATGCAGAGAAAGAGGGAGCAAATAATGAATACTGGGGGCGGAAAAGGATGTTCTGAAATTAATTGTGGTACTGGATATACAACTCTGTGATATGCCTGAACTGTGGAGGTATATGATGTGTAAATCACATCGCTATAAAACTATTGGAGGAAAAGAAAAATGTATACACAGGAAAACCTCTAAGAGCTAGGCTATCCCTTTAAGAACTGGTTAGGGATATGGTAGTACAAAAATCTACTTTGCAATGCATTGTGCCTGAGGGCAAGATTATTCCCATTCTCAATTAATGATCAGAAATAATTCAACAGAAGCTTGATTCATATGGTGACTCTACAAATGTATTTGGGGCTTTCATTGTTGTCCATAGACTTCTGCAAATTCAGCATTCAGAATTCAAACGTTAATACAGGCTATGCAAGGAAGAAGGAAACTAACTCCATATCCTCTCAAGAATGATTCCTATGAGGCAAGATCGGATATGCCTCCACCCTTTACCCTTTCTTATACAATTCTGACACCAATTGTCCCTCTCAAGCACTCTACTTCTCTGCTTGGTTACATAATCCTTTGCAATGGCTACACAGAAATCACAAACAATTCTCACAAATCTGGGTTCTATTAAGGAAGTTAGAAGGATACATCAAGTCGGTATCAGAACACCCTAACGATAAGGTAACTTAGTTTGCAGTGCTTTCTCGATTGGATCAGTAGGCATGTCCCTCTGGCTACTAGTCTCTCAGTTAAGTGTTTCCTTGGCTTCTGCCCTCTTCTGGCAAGTGTAACAGAGCTGCTTTAGTGCTGGCAGATGCCCAAAGTACATGCCCCCAGCAAGCCAGTCTCTTGTCAAAAGGCACTTAGCTGTACTCGTTCTGCGGGCTAGGAATTCCACCATTCTCTTTCATATTCATATTGCAACTCTTCTGCTGTATCTCATGGTCTTGGATCTGTGGACTCTGGTGCTTTTCAGGTCTAGAAATAAACTCATTCCCATGGCTCAATACTTGACCAAAAAATAGACAGTTCAATAGTGGCAACCATAACACTAACAAGGTACACTAGAATGACCAGCTACTTGAATTCAAAATAGCAGCATTTACCCCCAAATAGAGGTCAGAATATTCAAGAAAAAGGAGGAATGTGGCTGAGCCCCAGTGGCGTAAGTGGTTGTGAGCGGTACTGCGACCCATGGGCTTGGCAGTTCAAATCCAGCTGCAGCTCTCAGGAGCAGCGTTGGGTAGCGCCCATGACCACCAGAGGGCAGTGATGCCCAAAAAACAAAAAACAAAAGGAGGAATGATAAAGAGGAAGTAGCAGGAGGAAAAGTGATAAGTAATCTTACATTTGGGGATAGTATAAATAATGTCTTACAACAAAATATATGTGACTTGTTGAATGAAAAGATGCTTTGCACTTTACAAAGAGAGTAGGTAACTAGGCAACCCACAGACTGGGAAAATATTTTTGGCAATGGCACAACAGACAAAGGGCTTATTACGAAAATCTACAACACCCTCCTTCCCTACAAAGAGAGGATAACAGTTAACCCTTTGAAGAAATTGGAAAAAGAACCAAGAAGCTGTTTCACTAAGGAGGAGACTCATATAGCCAATACATATATGAGGAAATGCTCCCAATCATTAGCCATCAGAGAAATGCAGATCAAAACAATCATGAGATATCATCTAACACCCTTGGCGTTAGTCCAAATCAGAAAATCGGAGAACAAGAGATGCTAGAGGGGATGTGACAAAACAGGGACACTTCTACATTGCTGGTGGTCCTGTATGTGCAGTCACTATGGAAAGCAGTCTGGAGATATCTAAGGAAAATGAAAATTGAGCTACCTTATGATCCAGCTATCCCTCTACTGGTATATACCCAGAAGATGTAAGAAATAAACCAAGACCAGCTGTATGCATGGCAATGTTTATTGCAGCACAATTCACTATCACAAGGAGTTGGAAACATTCTACATTTCCATCGATAGATGAGTGGATCAGCAAACTCTGGCACATACACACAATGGAGTACAATGCTTCACTCAAAAGTACTGAGGAGCACATGAAACATGTCTCCTCATGGGAGGAGCTAGAGGAAAATATGCTAAGTGAAGTCAGTCAATCACAAAAGGATAAATACAGCATGAGTCCCCTGAGGTAAGTGCAATCAACAAGGTATGTATAGAGGAGAAGCCTCCTATAACTTAACAGTTGGATAGAGATTTAGGGAAAGAGAAGGAGGGGGTACTATACCCAGGGAGGTACATTTTGGGTACAGCACAGTAAGGGAGAAGGATGGTGGGGGGAAGGAGAAAAAAAGGGGTTTTAAAGTGAAAGGATATTAGAGGGAGGAGGACTCTAACTCACCCCGGGGGAAGAGTACGGGTCTTATCTTCACAGAAGCTGCAGAAGGCATGCAGATCTTACCACGAAGCACCCAACCATGAAGACAGAGTGGTCACATGGAAGAAGGCATGAAAAGAGATTGCTATAGGGCTGGCCACATCCAGGCCCGGAAGTAGGGATGGCAGAGGACAGGCTGGGGGAGGAACCAGAACGTCACACCCACATGGAGACAGGTGGATACAGAGGATGAGAAAGAGAGATGGTCCGGTCCCTATGATGACCAGAGCCCTTCCCATGATGCCCAGAAGACTACACCCTTGCAGAAACCTACACCACAAGGGAGACAGGGCAAACAACAACAGAATCTCCTCCCTATGGAAGCAGACAATGACAGAGGATATTTTGGGGGTCATATGATGGGAAAGAAATGTGGGCTGAGCCCCCATAATGGATATAATCAAGAAAGGAGCACTACTGATTGGACAGTGAGGAGGAGAGGAAGACTGGGGAGACACAGGGAAGAGGTGAGAGTAAGGGGGGCCAGGACAGACTCAGGGCTGGGGAGAACAATGGGTGGTCCACGGTCGGTGGCGGGGAGGGTGTAGGAGACCTGTTGGGGCCCAAGTAAGGGTAATGTAATGGAAAGAACTGAATCCCAAATAATGGCCGAGTATTACAGTGGAACAGGAGGAAGGCAGAAGGAAGTAGAGGAAGGAACTAGAAAGCAAAAGGCACTTACAGAGGTCTAAATACAGATATGTACATATGTAAACATAAGCACATATTATAAGGAGGGAACAATCCTGATACATATATTTATATGTTTAATACTAAGATAGAAACTGGACCTGGGATCCCTACCCAGGCGATCTCCCTCAAAGCAAGAACACTTTGTTCTACTAATTTGGAATTTCAGAATGCTCACTGGCCCAGTATGATCACGGAAGTCAAATAGGTTCATAAGCAAATGTGTTGAAGAAAACCCATCGTGCCCAACTACCAATGGACATGGAGTCTGGGGTCTCAAAGCCTGAAGATAAACAAATGACCATCTAGCTGAGAGGTATCCAAGCTCACAGGGAAGAAGTGGCCACGAGGTATTAAAAGGACCAGGCCTCAGGCATTAAACAGGAAAAATTGTATCACTGTGAGCAATCTCACATGAGGCAACCACTGAGGACATGCGGGGATTGAGCAAGAGTGGTAAAGATGGCTGATGGTACCTGGCTATCAAAAGATGTGACATCCGAGGACTTAAAAGTTTGAGGGTAAACAAATGGTTATATGACCCAGGAACAATAAAGCTCACCTTAAAAGATGCACACCAGCCTGCACGACCATGAGATGTGGAAAGATCCAGATATCAGGCATCAAAGAACAAAAATCATATTACTGTGTGCCCACCTTCGTGACCAGATCATGGAAGACAGAAGGGAGCAGATGCAGACAGAGAGGAGAAGTCTGATGGCACCCAACTACCAAATGATAAAGCACCTGGTATCGCAAAGGCTTGAGGGTGAATGGATGGACATCTAATCTAGCCCAGAAGCAGCAAAGCCCACATGGAAGAAAAGCACTAACATCTGTGATCACAGGGGGATGAAGGGAGCAGATATCAAACATCAAAGAACAAGAACCACATCACTACGAATGGGGGGAGAGCCGAGTGGGGACCCAAGGTCCACCTGTGGGTAATTGGACACTCTCGCACAGGGGAGTGTTGGGGAGGAGACAGGCTAGTGAGGTGCAGTGAGGTGGCAATGAAGCATACAACTTCCTTCTAGTTCCTGAAGACTTCCTCTCTCCATCTTTCATGGTACCAGTTCTACACTATTGTGGAGATGAGAAATGGAAATGCGGGAATCCCGGGATGGATGAACCCCATGGGACCAGTAGTGGGAATGAAGTTGCTGGATGGGTGGGGTGGAGAGGGGGAGTCAACTTCAGGGATCTACATATAACCCCCTACCGGGGGGACAGACACTGGGGGAGAGGGCAAGGGAAGACATCGAGCAATGTAAGTTATGACAAAACAATAATTTATGGAATATTGAGAGTTGGTGGGGGAGTGGGGAGTAAGGATGGAAGGGAAGAGTGGGGAGGCTGAGGTCAGAGACCTCAGGTGGAGGTTCGGAGAGTGATGACAGCTGCAGGCATGTGAAGAAGATGGCACAATATATGCATTTATGTATTATGAGAAACAATGTATGAGCCCCCAATAAAATGATTAAACATGACAAAAGACCAAAAAAGTTGCTTTGCTTTGTAAACCTTCACGAATTCACAATGTTTTTCCTAAATATGCCATTAAAACACTACAGTAATAATTGGCCCAGGCAATATTAACAATGAATAGGAAAATTATTGGGTGAAACTTGAGCAGAAATAGGATATTTGCACAGACTTTAAGCATATTCTCGTATACAAGTTATTTTATTAGCAGCAAATGAAATAACAGCAATTTTGCAACAAAGAAACCTGCCAGATATAACCTTAATCTTATGATTAATCATATGATTAGGGTTACCATCATTATTGATAAGTTGTGGTGGCATTCTGTACCCTTGATAGAAGTTAAAGTTCCTGTGCGCTGCAAGTAGCTTTTCCTTGATTATTAACCTAAAGTTTGACAGTTGGAATCCAACTTTTGAGCTATTTCAGTAAAGATTACAACCAATGCAGATTTATGGAGAAATTATGATTTCCTACATATAGAGTTGCTAAGAATCAGAGTTGAGTTGATGGTAACAGGTTCAGTATATATATACACACATATACTATGTATTATAATATATTATTATATTATTAATATGTATTATATATGTGTAAGGCATATTACCTCTGTGGTATTCTTTCTAAAGATTCATAACCTGGGTATGATCATGAGATAATGTCATGTAGACTTAAATTGAGTCCTCGGGTGTCAGGATAAAGAACGATAAGGGCAGAGTGAAGAAATGCCACAGACTGGAAGAAAGTAAGAAGACCTGTTTACTAGGTAACTTGGATTAAAGTATGAAGGAAAAATATTCATGGGAAACTGCTAAAATCTGAAGCAACTCTTTACTTAATAGTGATATTAAAAAAGACAGAAAGAATACAAACTCACAGGCATTGAGTCCATTTCAATTCATAGTGATCCTGTAGGACAGGATAGGACTGCCTCGAAAGGGTTCAGAGACTATATAACTCTTTACAGGAGTAGAAAAAGTAATTTTTCTTCCACAGAGAAATTGGTGGTTTCAAACTGCTGATCTTTCAGTTAGAAGTCTAATATGTAACCCCCTATGACAACGGGACTCCTTCTACACCAACAGTGGCATGCCTATATTAATTTCTTAATTTTGAAAAGTATATATTAAAAAGTAAATCATAGCTGAGCCCTGGTGGCATAGTGGTTGTGCATGGGACTGTGGCCCACTGTGTTGGAGGTTCAATTCCAGCTCCCAGGAGCAAAGGCTGGGCCTCCTACTCCCACCACCAGGGCAGATGCCTAAAATAAAAAAAAATAATAAAAAGTAAATAATCACAGTGTAATAATATTAACTTTGATGAAAGGTGAAACATAGACACAACATCTCTGTGTTAGACTAGGTTGAGTAGAAAAAGAAATCCATAGACACATATGTGTAAGAAAAAGTTTTATATCAAGAATTAATTTTATGTCAAGAAAACATCACAACCCAGTTCTACTCCAGTCCATAAGTTCAATGCTACTCCACAGGTCCCTCTGACTCAGACTTACACAGTCACCTGCATGGATGCAGAATGCAGGAAGATCACAGGCTGGTGTATGCAAAGTACAATGACTCTTAGGTGAGAGGAAACACCACAGGGTTCCAGCAGCCCTCAGGGTGGACAGCAAGAAGGAAGGAAAAGACAGAGAGAGAGACAGAGACAGAGAGAGAGACAGAGAGTATGTCCTGGGACCTTCCTTAAGAGATAGACGTGCCTATCAGACTGGGAACTGATAAATAGGTTGTATACTACCCGTGTACTTTCATATCCTCAAGTTAACATGGTATTATGTAATTACCACAATCTCAGTATTATCTTTGCAGCTATTCTGTAATTTTTTAATTATTTCAAACTAAAAGTTAACTTAAACATCAAAACTGGATATGAATAAATTATATAACAATTTGCAGATAACATTTATCTTGCCCTTTAGAAAAAATGAATTAAATTCACTCAATAGGACTTTCATAAGATTCTTCTATTATCACTAATTAAACTCTTTTTCATTTCCTGAGAAGTCTCTATGGCATTTCCTAGATTTTTGCCAATTTAAAAATTGAATGCTTGATCATATGAGATAAGGATACTGTTATGAAGTGATAAGATATGCAAAAGTATGGTTTTCCATGTCCTTATGTTTTGAAGTCTCAACTTTAAATAAAACATTGAAAGGCCAAATTTTTCATAAAATGAACAAGAAATCTCTGATAGATATATAACTGTGCTAAGTGCTATATACAGAGAAGGATACAGATAAAATCTCCCATTTTACCTGTGATTTAAAATTAAGAACCCAAATACAAGGGTGTATTAGGAGGAAAAAAACCTTAGTAGAATACAAAAATAAGCAACATATGAATGGAAAAAAAATGACCAAAAAACTGGCACAGATGTAATCTTCAATCATAGGATTTTCTAGACAGTTGAAGTCGTATGCTAAAAAGCATTAGAATGCTTTACTACCTGGGCTAAAATAAGAAATAGAATGGGCTATCGCCCTATAGTAGCTACATAATCTGGTGTAAACTAGAGACCATTAAGAGTGAATGGGGCAGGGGCTGAGCCCCAGTGGCGTAGTGGTTGTGCGCGGGACTGCAGCCCACTGGGACGGAGGTTCAATTCCAGCAGTGGGGCTGGGCCTCCTACTCCCACCACCGGAGAGCAGTGATGCCCCCACCCACGCCCACCCCCCAAAAAAGAGTGAATGGGGCAGAGTCTTCCCTGTCAATCAGGTAAGAGCTTGATGACCTCATTTGGAGGCATGACAGATATAAATAGCACACTGGAGGCCAGACATATACACGCCCTGTGAGACATTCCTATTGACAAGCCACATGGAGCTAATCTGATAGAGCTTGAACCTTGGAGCTGGAGGAGCCACATCGGTCAGTGCTTACATGTTCCAATGTGACAGAATCCACAAGACTTTCCATTTATTGGCTTGTGATCTTTCTGCATTTTTTATCATTGTATGTGCTGTGTGAGTCTGAAGAAGAATTTATAGACTGGTAATGGACACCTGGGCTAATATTGGATTTATGGACTTAACCTGGCCTGGGCTGAGATGTTTTCTTAACGTACAATTGCTCTTTGATATAAAGTTCTCTCATAAACATATCAGTGTTTCTCTGGGTTTGTTTCTCTAGTCTACCGAGACTACTACAGGCAGTGAAAATAAAGACATGAATATTAAAATGAAATTTGAAACTTGCAAGGAATGGTAATGATAATATATTATGAACTCAAGGGTATGATTAATTCAAGTATCTGTATTTGAGCTATTTAAAAAGCAAGTATATAAATGGATTATTAAATCAAGGCATTTGAATAGCTATTTCTATACTATGAGAAAAGAACAATAGCTTAATTTAGAAAGAGATAGAAAAATGTATTATGTAAAAAATATCTACACCTATAAAATTTGTTTATTCATATTTAGAAATCATATCTTCTTTAACTGGCTGAAAGTTAATCATTACAGTATAGAAAGCACAAACATGCATCCTATAAATACAATAACTCACCCTCAGCCCCAACTGATACACAGATTTAGAGAGAGATCTGGAGCACCACTGAGTGCTGCCCAGGCCTTGACATGCGGCTCTTAATCAGGGGCAACAATGTGGGGTCTATAGCTGTGCTGCCCAAGAAAGAGATGCAACAGTGCCCGAAGCAGAAATGGTGGCTACACAACACACAACTGCTGCTGCGCCTTAAAGCACCTGGAGTGCTTTTGTGAAAAAACCTCCTCCTGGGCTTAACAAGGAAGATGAAACTATGACAAAAGACAGTATTCCAGATGTACCAGGCAATGAACATACTTGGGAGTTTCTGGCTCATACATCAAATAAAGGACTATGGGTGCCAGTAAGTAAAGAAGTCAAAGTTATGCAGCAAAGGAGTTGTAAAATACATGACAAGGATATTTTGGTTGCAATATCTTTACATCCTTGTCATGTCTACTTTCTTTTGGCATCACTGCCCTCTGGTGGTGGGAGTAGGAGGTCCAGTATTTGCTCCCATACAGCCGCTGCTGGAATTGAACCTCCATCCCAGTGGGCTGCAGTTCCATGTACAACCACTGCGCCACCGGGGCTCAGCCCCTAGTCATGTATTTTATTCTCTTGTATGATGTCATACATGGGGTCTTCAGGTGCTACTCTGAATTGTTCTAACTTTTGATGGTCTTTGATAAAGAAATGGTTACTCAGTTATTGACCATATCATTGACAACGTCAATGCTGGATAACTTTGACTTCTTTCCATCTCAGATGAAGGTGACAGCAGCTTCAGCACCTCAGATGATAAACACAAACACAAGAAAATGAAGAAGAAAGAAGCACATACAAAAAGAAAGAAAGAAAAGAAAAAGAATTCCTTCTCAGTCTTTGGAGTAGGATCAAGTGTAGAAAAGAAAAAGAAGGAAAAACAAAAGCAGAAGTCTTCCAAGTCAAAGTAGAATTCAAACTCAGACTGACAAAAGGATTTGATTCACTCATCATTTTCTTCTCAAAAATGAGACCCTGGTGGCCCAAGAACCAAGAAAGAAGCAATTGGAGAGAGAAAAGCCAAGAATCATCCTGCCTTCCAGTAAGGGTACCACACACAGGAAGAGAGCCATCTACAACCAGGTACTAGTTTGAGGCAGTTTCTGATTTCAGTTAGGAACCCTCAGTGCCTTCTGCTGGCTGGCCACTACAACACGTGATTCATTCAAAAAGGCCTCTTTCTGTGGGTGCCAGACTATGGGACTCTCTTAAGAAGCTCCTTTGTGGTTCCACCCTCTTATTGAGACTACTTTATTCCCACGGATTTCAGGCTTATGTTTTCTCTGAAGTTGATGGCAATAAACCCTGACTATTTTATTTATTAAAAAGGGGTATCCACAATATGATTTTGGAAATATAATGAACTAAACTAAACCATTATTTTCCTAGCCAACAAACATAAGATGGGTGACTTTAAACAGAAATATATTTTTCCAACGTTCTGAAATCCAAAAGTCCAAATCAAACTGTTGACAGGCCTGAAGACCCTCTAGAGCCCTAGTAGAGAGAATAGTATTTGCTTCTTCCAGTTTCTGGTGATTGCTAGTTTCCATTAGTCTATGGCCACATCTCCCTGCTCTATCTTCACAAAACTTTCTGCTTTTTTCACTCTTTCATTTGTAGTTAGAATTAGCACACACATATAAGCCATATTTATCTAGTTTCAAGATCATTAATTTAATCATAACTTCAGTGATCTTAAAATGTATTTCTAAAAAGGTAACATTAACAAATTCTAAGGATTTGGACATTGACATGTGATTCTTAGTGTCATTATTACTTAAGAAGGGAGAGAGGAACGTTTTCTATAGAACTTAGTGTTAATTTTGCCATATAATGAGAACAAATAAAAGCATATTCTTCTAAAAAGTCTACCCTTTTATTGCATTTTGAGGGAGTTGCACATATAAGGAATTCGACACACTGAATAATTGTAATAAATGCAATATTCTTAAGTATAAAAAGAAAAATTGTGCTAATTTTTGACAAAGGTAAGACTGACTTTCAAGATTAATGAGTTTATGAGTCCCTAAAACACTGGCTTAAATATTCCAGCTACACAGTGAAATCATCTGAAGAGCTTTCTAACAATACTTTTCCTTGGGTCCTTGAATAGAAGTATTTATTAGTTTACTTGTTTAATTTGTATTCTCCTCAGGTGATTATAGAGTGTACCTCAAGAATGAGAACAGCTGCTCTAACATCTTCATTTGCCAAAAAAAAAAATCAAGCACTTAAGGTAATAGTCTTAAAATAAATAGGTGACAAGCACATGAACAAGATCCTCTTGGTAATCAACAATAGTTGAATAAAGTCACAGAAAAATAGCTGGTTGATATTCAGTGTTGGTAATCAAATTATATAGTGCATTTCTTGAAGTGAGTAGAGTCACTAACAAAACAAACACAGCTAATAAATATATATTAAAAAGGGCCCTTTTTGAATAATACAAGTACAAATACATATATACCTAACACCAACACCATCCAATATATGAAGAAACAGTGATAGAATTAAGGATAGAAGAAAATGGTTTTACGTTTCTATTTGAAGACTTAAACCACATTCAATAATGGTTTTTAGAAAGATTAGCTATAAGAAAACAAAGAAAGCAGACAACACTGCATGTAAATCCAACTAGATCTGATGGACACAGTTCAACATGACCAACAACAGAAGCAAATTACCTAAATAACTGTGGAAGTCACCTAATCTGGTGTCAATTTGAGGATTAAATGTGTAGGTATATTAGTCTCGGTAGAATAGAGAAACACATTCATAAACACGCATAGGTATATAAGGGAGAGGTTTATACACAAAAAGAACGGAACATTGAGAAAACATCCCAACCCAGTCCAGTCTAAGGCCACAAGTCCGATATTAACCCATACATCTGATACCAATCCACAAGTCCTCTTCAGACTCACAAAGCACATGCCATGATGCCAGGACTATCACAGGCCAGTGGGTGCAGAGTCTTGTGTACCCAGTGGTGGCAGAAGAATCTCAGTGCTGGTAAGAGGCTCTTTGGGATTTCTCAAGAATCTCAGCACTGGCAGGAGTCTCCATGCGTCTTTTCTGGCTTCAGAAGTCTGGTTCCATCAAGGTAGGCTCATGTTGCTTCTCCTCCAAGAAGTCTTGCAAGGAATCAGTCTATGACTGAGTTATAATTCTAAATTTCCCGCAATTCTCAGAGAAAGCCATTCCCACACAGAGCATGGTTAACTTCAGATAAACAGGCTAGACTCCACCCCTACACTCCCAATCCTGAAATGACACTGATTAGTGAAAGCCCCAGTAGGGGTGGAGTCTACCCTGTCAAACTGGACATAGTGAATGAGGACTCTGTGTGGACATGGCTTTCTCCTGAGAATTCTGGGAAATCTGGTCGTACTTCCCCCTAACAAGACACAAGGGAGATATTGCAGCTGACAAGACACGTGATAAGATGCTGATAGACCCTGAGGCCGAGAAACTGGAGGAACCATGGACAGACTTCTGCTAGCGCTGAGATGCTTCCACCACCACTGGATACACAAGAAAGACTCTGCCCCCACTGACCTGTGATTGTTCTCATGTCATTACATGTGCTTCGTGAGTCTGAAGAGGACGTATAGATTGGTATCGGACATATGGGCTAATATCGGACTTATGACCTTGGACTGGACTGAGCTGGGATGTTTCTCAATGTTCAATTGCTTTTGTATATAAACCTCTTATACAGATATGTATGTCTATGGATTTGTTTCTCTAGTCTACCCAGACACAATAATAGATCATGAAACCTGCTCTTAATTATGGAGTAGCTATGGTACATGGAAGAAATGATGCAATGAAAGAACTGTACATAAAATTCCAAAGGTTAGCTTAAGAAGACAAAATAAAATTATAATGAAATATGTAAAGATGTTGAGTTAGAAAATCAAAAAGCAAGAACACTCTCAGCATACCTTAACCTTAAAAAATTAAAGAAAAAACAGAAGTCTTGAGTGAAAAATTGAGAATATTAAACAATGCAGAAAACAGAAACAGAAGAAGGAAAGAATATACAGAATTCCTGTACCAAAAATAGTTTGCATATCTTCAATCATTTCAAGGGGTAGCATATTAGTGAGAGTCAATGGTATGGGAGGAAAAGTTTCAAGTGGTATTGAAAGTCTTAAATAAAAACAAACTTCCATGAGTTGGTGGAACAGCAATTGAAAGCTGATGAAGCATGGGAAACATTTATTTGTGCCAGGAAATTTGGAATACAGCTATATGACTAATTGACTGGAAGAAACTCATATTTTTACCCATTGAAAAGACAAGTGACCCAAAGGAATGTGAACATTATAGAATAATGTCATCAATATAAGATGCAAGTAAAGTTTTGCTCAAGATAAATCAACAATGGTTCCAGTAGTACATTAAAAGATGACTGCCAAAGATTCAGGGCTGGATTCAGAAAAGGAGGTAAAACAAGATATGTCATTGCTGATGTTTGACAGATCTTGGCTAAAAGCAAAAAATACCAGAAA